>JAJHUR010138035.1:0-13239 GCA_027495735.1 Lutjanus campechanus
CGCCACACGCACGTGGGTGACCAAAACATTGCAGCATGGAGGACGAAACTCCGTCTCTAACCACCTCACAGCAGCCTGCCCTCCCAAACTCTATGTTGGCTAACTTACAGCTAACAGACCACAGACTGTTACCTTGCGCACCCCGAGAGCTGCAGGTGATGCGTTCAGGGCACACTCCGGAAATCTGAATACCGGCCAAAAAAACTACCGTATGGAAAACCCCGATGCATTCAAGGAAACTAGTATTTTCTAGTGCTCTAAATCTAAATCGGAGTTACACTTAGTTCAGGCTGTAAAACTAAGTACTCTTCCTTAGAAACTGTGAAACTGTAAAACAGCAATTTTATTTTGTTTTGTGTTAAACATTCTCAGGAATGTCCATACTGTGCACTGCACAGTGTTTTGTTTTGCACTACAACTTAGTATTTTTTCAAATGTTTAAACTAGAGTTATTGGTACTGTAAAAGAGTAAACACTGACAGGCCTTCCATTTTGTATAACAGTACTCTTATTTTGTGTTAAGCAAAAGATGTTTGGCTGTGAAAAACCGTCGTATAATAAAGTAATTTATTAAGAAGTTTTTGGTATTTATTTGAGATACATTATGGTTTTTATTAATTATGCAACAGACAAATAATCGTTAGATTAATCATCCAATTAGTCGTTAGAATAGTCGACTATTCGATAAAATAATCACCCGAATAATCGTTTTAAAAATACTCGTTTACCCCCAGCCCGAATAATTTTAACGTGTGGGCTGTGGTTAGCTAGGTTAATGTAACTGCAGCAACGCTACTGCTTTGCGGTAGCAGTTTACGTCACCTGCAAAAACTCCTTTACGGCACTGCTAACTTTTTCATCCACTACTTGTTAAATGGTAGGCATACTTGAATGTTACTAGCACTTTATGTTGTTACTGTATTTTATTTCTTTGCACTTTATTGCATTACTTGAAAACTGATTGCACTACCAGATATTTTTGAATGGTATTTGTCCATTTGATATTTGTGTTTTATTTAATTGTTTTTTAACTGCCTAGTAACAAAACAAAAAGTAGTAACAAAAAAGGGACTCTGGCACAAAAAAGACTTTTTATTGTTTTGTAATTGTCTTGTCCCTTTATATATAAAATATGTGTTTTATAAATAAAAGGAGAAAAGATCAGAGGAATTGGCATTCATTTCATGTGTGTATATATATAATTTTAAGTAAAAATACTATATCGGGATATATATCGTTATCGGGATATAAAATTACCTATATCGGGATATAAATTTTTGTCCATATCGCACAGCACTAGCTCTGACAAATTATTTTAATTTTACGCCACAGTTGACTTTGGTGCCACATAAACACAGTTTAATTATTTAAGGCCACTGCCTGTGTTTACCTGAATGGTAAATGGACTGTATTTATATAGCGCTTTTCTAGTCTTGGACTACTCAAAGTGCTTTCACAACTACAAGTCACATTCACCATGACACACGTGGCTTCTTCTACAAAGACCCAACCTGTGCATCAGAAGTCATTCACACACATTCATACATACACCGTTGAACCCCGTTGAACCCCACATTGCTCCCGATGGTTGCGCAGCCATCGGGAGCAATGTGGGGTTCAGTGTCTTGCCCAAAGACTTTGACATGTAGACCAGAGGAGCCGGGAATCGAACCACCAACCTTCCAATTGGGAGACGACCCGCTCTACCACTGAGCCACAGCCACAAATATGCATTGCATTGCTAGAATTTCCTTTACTTAGGTGCCAGTCAAAAATGTGAGTGAAATCTATTTGTGTGATGTAGTTGTTCCGTTGTATGTGTGTGATGTAGTTGTTCTGTTGTGTGTGTTCTTTCAGATATAGATGAGTGCCAGGATCAGAGGGTCTGTACCAGAGGCCACTGCCAGAACACTGAAGGCTCCTTCATCTGTGAGTGTGGGCCAGGCTTCAGAGTGTCGCCAGCTGGAGACCACTGTGATGGTATGATATATTGCGCTGTCAGTGCTGTATACACGATAAGGACCATACTATAACATTAGTAATAATAATAAACTTTTCAAAACAAGAGTTACATTATTGTTCAAGTGTGCAAAGTTACAAACTTTGGAGAGAAGAGAAGAGTCTAGTGCATCATGGGAAGTCTCCTGGCAATCTAGGCCTATAACAGCTGAACTAAGGGATGGCTCTCCTGAGCAGTAAGCTCTATCAAAGAGGAAAGTCTTAAGTTTACTCTTAAATGTTGTGGCAGCCGGCACCTTTAAGGATGCACCTCCCCTGCATTCTGGCGTCATTCGTGCACAGCCAATAGGTTGAATGGCTGTTTGAAACAAGATGGCACGAACTCACAGCGGAGGACACAGCAAGGAAGAGGCTCCGTCCGTCCTCATGTCCGCGATCTAGCCTGTCAATCCCTGACAGCGCGCATAAGTCCGCCATATTGATAGTCCGTTTATCCTCACCATGCTGCTTTGCCACTCCCACTCGCCTCGCCATCCGTAGCCACTGGTTTGCCGTCTTTGGATGTCTATTCCCGGGAGCCGACTGCCGTGTCTGCTGCTTCAGAGGACTGGCTGGAGAGGAGGCTTGTTTGGAACGTGTGACTTTTACAGACTGACTGACTGAAGGAGGATGGGCCCTCTACTGGCCAGAGGAATGAACAGCGTCTTTCTCCCGCCATAGGCCCGGGAACTCCGCCCTCTGCTGGTCAGCAGGGGTATGGAAGGTCAGGACAATGAAATGGAGGAGACAGGGCTGATTTGTCATTACTGGACTTGGAATTCTTGGAGCTTGGACCTTTTGCTCCTCCACTGCTGAATTCACTGGATGACACAAACATACAGATCACCCTGGCTGATAAAGAAATGCAAATGAAATAGCAACATTTCATGAGCAATTGCACAGTGTGGTTGAGGACGTCAGCGCCGCAAAGGAACAAACTTTGCGGACCCCCCATCCCCCGTTGCAATCAACGGCAGTGCAAACCACTGCCATTCCGCCTCCACCTTCCTCCCTGCCTACAGTACATCCACAGGGGGAGGCTCGGCTGCAACTGCAATCCACCCTGCAACCAGGTTGTGGTCCTGAGCCATTTGTGTCTCCGGTAGGGTCCCCAGCCCAGGGTGACCTGAGGGGGAGGTTTATGGGGAAGAGCCCCATTAATCTGCAGTTCCCCACCTTTGGCAAAATGGGAGATTGCACTGACCCGCTGTTGTACCTGGAACAGTGTCGGGACTTCTTGGCTTTGAACCCCCTCTTGGATGAGGAACTTCTCGCCACTATTCGCAATGTCCTGTTTGGCACAGCTCGTGACTGGTGGGATGTGGTGAGGCTAGAAACGTCCACCTGGAGAGACTTTGAACACAAGTTTCTGTCAGCCTTCTGTCAGGATCAGGACACGGGTGCAAGGGGAGGATGAAAGCGTCTGGGACTTTGCATACATGTATAGGGCACTCTGCCGCCGCTGGAATCCAGAGATCACAGAGGAGAGGGTCATCCAGCTCATACTAAAAAATACACGGCCACATTTGGCAAGCCAGCTGAGGAGCAGTGGTGTTAAAACAGTGGATGCACTGGTGAGGCTTGGCCAACAGTTGGAAAAGGACAGGGAGAAGCAATTACAGCAAGAGGCATCTCGGAAATACACCCCTCCCACCAATAGGTCTCAATCTGGCGGTCCACCCACCACCACCCCATATGTGTCTCTGGCCAACCCTGCAGCAGTGAAACCTGCTCAGCCATTCTGTTGGCAGTGTAAGGGGTCACATTTACCACACAGCTGTCCAAATTTCACATCCAACAAGGGGAAGAATCCCAAGCCTCCTTACCAGCCTCCACCTCCTTTGGGGCCGTCCACCAGTAACAGTCCCACGGTGCATGCGGTGTTACATCAGCCGCCAGGAAAGAGAGATTTCCCCTTCTCTGCTTCCAGGCCTCTCCCTCGCCAGCTGGTCGTTCCCATAACCATTGGTTCAGTGAGTGGCAGGGCTATGGTGGATTCAGAATCGTCTTACACACTTTTGATTGAGGAGTTATGGCAAGCAATAGGGCAGGAGAACAAGAATTTATACCCGTGGGATGGAAAACCCCTGTACTTGGCTGACAGGGGTGAGAGATGGCCATTGGGATGGCAGCATGTAGTGGTGAAACTGCAGGATCATACCTGTGCTCTTCCAGTGGTGGTGCTTTCATCCCAGAGCCTTGCTTTTCCCGCAGTCCTCGGACTAGACTTCCTCAGTCTTAGTGAGCTGCAGATGGATGTCGGACAAAATATGTACTGGTTCAGGAATAACAGCACAAGGAAATATTGTTTTGAGGAGGATACTAACAACCTTGCGGATTGGACAGAAGTAGGCTTGCTGTCTTTTTATTCGGCTATTGATCCCAGAAGAGCTGCTCATCTGGCCCTCTCCAGGCTGGACATGGAGTTGATGCACAAGGCAGTGGAGAAGGCTCAGTTGGATGGTCACAGCAAGACCCAGTTTAGTGACCTGCTACACAAGAATACAGATGTGTGCACCACCTCATTGGGGCGAACAAATGTTTTGAAACACAAAATATTGGTTACCCAGGACTTTCCAATTAAACAGAAGTCCTACCGAGTCTCCCCAGCGAAACTGAAGGTGATGAAGGGGCTAGTGGAGGAAATGCTGGCTGCTGACATCACTGAGCCTTCATCCTCAGCTTGGGCGTCTCCTGTGGTCCTCATTCCTAAAAAAGATGGGAAACCCAGGTTTTGCGTGAACTACATTAAGCTTAATGCAGTGACATACACTGATGCTTACCCTCTGCCAACCATTCAGGACATCCTGGATTCACTTGCTGGCTCAGCTGTTTTCTCCACCATCGACCTCAACAGTGGCTACTGGCAGTGCCTGATGGATGAGGACAGCAGGGACAAAACAGCTTTCACCTGCCCCCTTGGACTCTATCAGTTCAAGGTTATGCCCTTTGGACTCAAAAATGCACTTGCATCCTTTCAGAGGCTGATGGAGATGACCCTGGGAGAGCTGAGGGGTAACATTTGCTTTGTCTATCTGGATGATATCATCTTCTACTCTCCATCCTGGGAACGACACTTTGATGACCTCCAGGTTGTCTTCTAGAAGCTCAGAGAAGTGAAACTGACGGTCAACATGAAGAAATGCAACTTCTTCCAAACATCCCTCAAGTTCGTGGGTCACATTGTGTCTGCTGTGGGTATCCAGGTGGATCCAGACAAAACAAGGGCAGTTGAGGAGTTCCCCGTGCCTGCTAATGTTAAGGCCATCCAGCGGTTCCTTGGCATGTCGGGCTGGTACCACATGTTCGTCCCAAACTTCTCCCAGTTGGCAGAACCCCTGAATGCACTGAAGAGCAAGGGAGCCAAGTTTAAGTGGACTTCTGAATGCCAGTCCGCTTTTGAGGCCCTGAAGGCATGCCTGGTTTCTCCACCCATCCTGGGACATCCAAACTTCGAACTCCCTTTCATGGTATACACTGATGCCAGTGACGTGGGCCTGGGGGCCGTGCTTGCTCAGAAAACTGGGCTTGGAACTGAGGAAGTCCTTGCATATGGCAGCAGGAGCCTGAACAGGGCAGAGCGCAACTACTCAGCCACTGAGAAGGAATGTTTGGCAGTAGTGTGGGCTCTGGAGACGTGGAGGTACTACCTGGATGGGAGATTCTTCACGGTAGTCACTGACCACTCAGCACTGCTATGGGTCTTTAAAGTTCAGAAGCCCAGTGCACGTCTCACCAGGTGGGCCCTCCGGCTGCAGGAATTCACTTTTGCTGTGGAATACAGGAAAGGAAAATATAACACAGTTCCGGATGCCCTATCCAGGGCCCCACATGATTTCATCACCACCACGACCAGCCACTTACCGACTGCCTGCGCCACCCTTCTGTCGGTGAAAGGTGAGGGAGGAAGGGATTTGCCCATCTCAGATGATCAAATATGGAGAACACAGCAGGATGACCCAGACTGTCAGTGCTTATACCAGGTCATGATGGATCAGGGAGAAGTCAACTTAACGGATGCCACAAAGCACCATTCTGGAGGACAAAATCTATTGAGTGTTACAATTGCCTCACAAAACCACTTATCAAGACCTTATACCTGCCAGTCTCCGGTCACAACTCCTGCAGTTGTTCCACGAGGACCCCCTGGCAGGCCACCTGGGCAGGTACAAGACATATAAGAGATTTCAAGGTCTGGTATATTGGCCTCGAATGAGCCTGAAAGCCGCAGAGTCGCCAGGGGACTACTGCAGACTGTGGTTAACCAACTGTGGGAGATGCTGGTGGTAGACCTGATCGGTCCCTTTCCACGGAGCTCCAAGGGAAACATCTACTTGTTGGTCTTTGTGGACTACTATACCTGATGGGTGTAGCTGTTCCCCATAAGAAAAGCTGAACAGCTGAAGTAATATCCCAAACACTCACCCGGGAAATCCTCACCAGATGGGGTGTCCCCAACTACATTCTGTCGGATCAGGGAAGCCAGTTCGTCTCCTCCACCTTCAAGGCCACCTGTGAGAAATGGAGTCTGAAGCAAAAAATGACCTCAGCCTACCATCCACAAACCAACATGACAGAGAGAATAAACCGGACATTAAAAACCATGATTGCCTCCTATGTTGGAGACAACCACAAACATTGGGACAAGCACCTACCTGAGTTCCGCTTTGCTCTCAACTCAGCTGTACATGAATCCACTGGAGTTGTCAGTGCTGTATACACGATAAGGACCATACTATAACATTAGTAATAATAATAAACTTTTCAAAACAAGAGTTACATTATTGTTCAAGTGAGCAAAGTTACAAACTTTAGAGAGAAGAGAAGAGTCTAGTGCATCATGGGAAGTCTCCTGGCAATCTAGGCCTATAACAGCTGAACTAAGGGATGGCTCTCCTGAGGAGTAACCTCTATCAAAGAGGAAAGTCTTAAGTTTACTCTTAAATGTTGTGGCAGCTGGCACCTTTAAGGATGCACCTCCCCTGCGTCCTGGCGTCATTCGTGCACAGCCAATAGGTTGAATGGCTGTTTGAAACAAGATGGCACGAACTCACAGTGGAGGACACAGCAAGGAAGAGGCTCCGTCCGTCCTCATGTCCGCGATCTAGCCTGTCAATCCCTGACAGCGCGCATAAGTCCGCCATATTGATAGTCCGTTTATCCTCACCATGCTGCTTTGCCACTCCCACTCGCCTCGCCATCCGTAGCCACTGGTTTGCCGTCTTTGGATGTCTATTCCCGGGAGCCGACTGCCGTGTCTGCTGCTTCAGAGGACTGGAGAGGAGGTAATGCCGGCGATCCGGCTGTGTGATACAAAGAGACGCTGACAAACAGGAGGTCTCACTCTGACATCTTTTATGAGGCTTGTTTGGAACGTGTGACTTTTACAGACTGACTGACTGAAAATGGGGGAAAGAGACTGAAAGAGCGTGACTCTGAAAGGGGAGGGCCTTGAATTGTGCGGGTGGTTGTTATTGTTTGCACTGTATGTTAATTGTTGCCTGCACTGGTTCTGTATAATACACTGGGAGGAAGCTGAATTGTGCTGTGCCGTGTGTTTTGTGGCTTGTTATTCATTTTGCTGTGTACAGTGGTGTGGTGTAGGAGTTGGAGGCTCTGCCAACTCCTTTGTAGGGTTGCTGGGTTTTATTTGGTTAATTTTTTGTCAGACTGACCCTCTGACTGGCACCCCAGCATTTCACCAGTGACCGCTACAATGTGCAGAGGGTGTCTGTCTCCAAACCCAAACTGTGAGCTGATTCCCCAGGAGAGAAGCTTGATAGCTGAAGGCTCTTGCTCCCATTCAACTTTTGGAGACTTTTGTATGTGAGGAGAATGATTTCCAATTCTGTTTTAGTCTTTAGAGACCTACTGAGGCAGCCTGATAGTAAGGAATTATAATAATCCAGCCTAGAAGTAAAAATGCATGGACTAGTTTTTTTTGCATCTGTTTGAAGTGTCTGATATTAACACTATTATGAGGTGAAAAAAAAGCAGTCCTAAAGGTTTGTGTCATGTGGTTGTTAAAGGATATATCCCAATCAAAGATAACTCTGGGCTCTTACAGTGGAGCTGGAGGCCAGGGCCAGAATTTTAGTCATCCAGATTTTTATGTTGTTAAAACATGCTTGAAGTTTAGCTAGCTTATTGGTTTCGTCTGGCTTGATTGAGAGATTTAATTGGGTATCAACTGATATTTCCTGAAGGAAGCATATAAAGAGTGAACAGATAAAGTAACTACAACTCTAATTTTATTGTACAACCCTGTGTTGTATAATAATAATGAATGCCCTTGAGTGCTTGAAAGTGCTTTACAATATCAAAACAGGCTTCAGGGTGCTGTCATACTTGTATGTGGTGATGGGCATATCTGTTACAAAATCTGTGAATATAGGCTATATATTGCTTATATTGATTGGTAGATCACTCTAACAGTTCACAATCAGCAGATGGATTTTACAATAGTTTAGTTTTCTAATTCAAGCTAAGATTGTGCTTTTTACCCTGTGTGCTGCTATCTAATGCTGCTGGAACCTTAATTTCCCTGAGGGAGTCTTCCCAAGGGATCAATAAAGTTCTATCTAATCTAATCTAATCTAATCTAATTACATATTACTCACCATGCAGAAGGATGCATGCATCTACTCATGGACAAAATGCTTGCGCTCATGATAGTGTGGGATGTAAACATTAATGGCATCATTCTCTGCTAAGCCGTAATCTCTCATCCATGAGTAGATGCATGCTTCCTTCTGTATTGGTTATACAGTTGGCGGGATTATCTTGAGTAACCAGGTCATGATTTCTGGAAAGAGACATTGCTGTTTAATTTTTCGAATGTATTTTTCTGCAACACACCAAAATTATGTAGATGAATAAATAGTACTACAGATGAGAGGAAAAAAATTATTTCAAGGTGAACTGTCCCTTTATACCACGCTGTGTTGCTCCTGTGCTGCTCAGGTATCGGGTTTGAATACTTATGCCCCTTTTAGATGTGCAATGATGATACATCATACAGTACAAACTACTTCTTTTTGAACATAAACCAACTAGTATTCTCACAACACAAACAAACCTCCAGAGTTTGATTGGTAGCAGACAGAGAGCCTCCTTTTCAGACTGTCTCAGTCCAGTTGTTTAGTCTGTACCAGATTTTGACTGACAGCCCAAACGAACTGAACTAAACAGGTCCAGAGTCTGTTTTAACTAAGCCACACAGGTGTGAAAGCACTCCTACATTATTAACTGCAGTGACTCATAGTTCACATTATTGCCGACTGTTTTCCAAATCATGCCATGGCCTGTTGATGAACTGTCATTTGTTTCACGTCATATAATCATCAGAGTGAACATAATCAGCAGTGGTAGTTATTATTAATATGGTACTAATAATGTAATCTTATCTCTGTCACTCATTCCTGCATAAAATGCAACATAAATTGCTTTACAGAAAAGCTAACAATAATAATAATAATGACATTTGGAATAAAACAATGATAAATAAAATAAAAATATGATATATTTATATAAGAGAAAATGAGAGATGAGAGATCAACTTTAGAAAACTGTGTCTACAGATTTATAGTCCTGTAAAGTTACTGTAAAATGTACACAATCAATGTGTGGTAATGCAGTGAAAGCAGAGATCATTTGATACTTCCTCAGTGGTGCATTCATATGCTTCCACAAACCAACATATTGAATAGCAATATTTTTAATTGATGAACATACTGAATTCAAATTATTCTATTTACAGTGTCCATTGTTGCTTATTATATTTATTGCAGCCAGGTTTGATTTTTTTTCATCTACTGTGTGAATGCTAATGTTAGTGTTGCTGCTTCCAAGAGGCACCTCAATGCATCAATAGCTTTTAATACAAAAAATTTCTCTTTACAAGTTACAGTGGTTAGGTATAAATGACCACTGTGAGGATTTAGTGACATCTAGTGGTGAAATAACAGATTGAAATACCTGAGAAGGGGGTGGATGAAACTACGGTGGCTGCAAAACTCGCAAAAAAGATGAAAGGCCATATTGTTTGTCTGTTCTGGGCTACTGTAGAAACATGGCAGCCTCTATGAGAGGAGAGAAGAGGAGTGGCTCCCTCAGTAGATATAAAGGGCTCATTTTAAAGATACAAAAACATAAAAATTTCCAATTTTCAGGTAAATGGTAAATGGTAAATGGACTGTATTTATATAGCGCTTTTCTAGTCATAGACTACTCAAAGCGCTTTTACAACTACGAGTCACATTCACCCTATTCACACACACTTTCACACACTAATGACTAGGGTTGGGTATCTCTGGCATGAAGCCGATTCGATATGTATCTAGATACACAGGTTACGATTCGATTCAAAAACAATATATTTTTAAGGCAGAGCGATTCGATACGATTCGATACAGTTTAGGAACGATACGGTTCGATACAGTGTGAAAACGAAACGATAGTTAACATTTGTTGATGTAGACTTTAAACTATAAATTTGTCATGTCTATAAAATGACATTCTTAGATTATTTTAAACAGATAAAAGACCATATTTCTTCTTCTTAATTTTTTTTTTTTTTACTTTTTATCTCATAATTATGACTTTTTATGTCATGATTTAGACTTTTTACCTCATAATAACTTTTTATTTCGTGATTATGACTTTTTATGTCATAATTTAGACCTTTTCCCATAAATTTGATTTTTTACCTCGTTATTATGACACAAATTATGAGACAAAAATCTCATAATCATGACTGTAACATGGGTACATTTTTTCAGTCATTACGTAAAAATGCTTCCTTAGTCAGTGGATGTTTCATGTATCTAACACACCGGATGTGTGTGTGTATTGTGCGTGTGTTGTGTTTGTGTGTGTATTACCATAGACTGTATTACGCAGCAGCAGCAGCAGTATGACAGCAGCAAGCGGCTCATTACTCAGAGGAGAGCTGGTCTTTGTCGTCATCACAGCTCATTGATAATTAATGAGGAGGCAGCGGCTGCGGAAAAACTGGCTGCTTCAGTGAGGAATATTAGTGCTCTGTTATTTACTCTTGTTACATCCATTATGTTTTTGCATGTTCTTTCGTCGACGTTAGTACTCTTAGCTTTGAGTTGCGGAGATAATGTTACGGGCATGCGCGACAGTCATTTCGTCAGCTCTCGCGTTATTTTAGAGATGAAAACTGTGAAGCCTCAGGCAACCGACGCCTAGTCTCGCGATAGCCGATCCATAGCTCTACAATCGATTCATCTAAGGATTTGTGGCTGATTACTATCGATTGGGGAGTCTGCTACCGATACAGCCGTATCTCTCGCCTGTAAAAACGGATATCCGGTCATATCGGTTAATCGTTCACAACCCTACTAATGACACAAGTGGCTTCTTCTAGAAAGACCCAACCTGTGCATCAGAAATCATTCATACACATTCATACACCGGTGGCGCAGCACCGGGAGCAGTTCGGGGTTCAGTGTCTTGCCCAAGGACACTTCGACATGTAGACTAGGGGAGCCGGGAATCGAACCACCAACCCTCCAATTGGGGGACGACCCGCTCTACCACTGAGCCACAGCTTATACACTACAGATTATATACTAATCAAAACTACCGTATATTCACAATACTTGTGAATATTATATTCTATTTCTGCCAATAGATCCTCCTAAATGTTACATGCTTAACCTTGAAGGCAAACTGTGCAGGATTTTTCCAAAATTCATAATGCATAGGATAAATAACCTCTCTCAGTAACCACCCATGACCCACCAGGAGTGTGTGGCAATGTCTACATCTGCAGACACCCTGCCCTCCGCCTGTTCCTTTGCTACAATTACCTCTCTGGTGCTTTTATAAACAGCAAGTGAAAAATCCTACTGACTGACTTAAATGATGCAAGGGGGTAAATATTCTCAAAATGTATGATTCAAATTGAAAAGGTACTCATGTTAATTATAAACACAAACAGCAAACTGCTGTTCCTGGAAAATTTATGAGGCACTTTTTCTTAGTGTTTGTATTTATTTATTTCTAATTTTCTTAATATAAAGATGGATCTGAAACATGGTCAAAACATGGGATGTCCACATTTGATTGTGAGACATTATTGCCCTTTAGTTTAACATGCTGTACATAAACAATAGTAAAAATGGTGATGTGGTATTCTAGAGAATTTTCTGAATTTTCTCTGTCAAATTAGAGATGGTAAGATTAGGCTATCCGTTACTTTTGTTTTTCACTTCAGAGCCACACAACACTGCTATATCACTGCTGTTTTCCCTATAAGACTCACCTTTTAATGCCTTACTCCATGCTTCCTCAATGCATCTGTGATGCAACAAAAGCAGATATCTACTCAGTCAGAGAGAGTGCAGTCATAGTTGAAAACTCAACACACCAGAGCATCTCTCCAGGGCTGCTGACAGCGTGTCAGCCACTACAGCACATCACCTGTGCAGTTTGTAAAGTTTACAGCCTGTCATGCTGTTACATCATTCTATGTACAGTAGGGATGGGCGATATTGGCAAAAAAATTTATCCCGATAATTTAAGGCATTTAGCCGATAACGATAAATATGACGATAAAATAATGTTATGATTTGCAAAACTCTTTCTACTTAAATATCAAACTCGCGCGAGCTTTCGCGGGTCTAGGGTTCCCTTCTAGACACAACCCTCTCTGTGACTCTCTGTCAAACTAATGACAGCAAACTGTCTGTGAACATCATGATGTTACATTCTGCAGTGTTTCACACACAGAGACTTTATTTGTCTGAACACCCCCATACAGTTTTTTATGGAAGCCCGTTTCCGCCACTGAAAAAAAAATTATCCCCAAGGTATCTCATAATTATGAGATAAAAAGTCGAAATTATGAGATAAAAAGTCATAATTATGAGATAAAAAGTCATAATTATGAGATAAAAAAAAGTCGAAATTATGAGATAAAAAGTCGAAATTATGAGATACAAACTGCGCTGCAGTGGCGCTGTCTTCAAAGGACTGTCCATAACCTTCAGACACATTTAACATTCATCAATCTATACCATTCTGGTGTGAGTTGTCGAGTTTTGGAGCTATCGGCCATAAAGATATCTGCCCTTTCTTCAATATGATGGTACTAGATGGCACTAGTGGTGCTCTCCAGGCCATGGGAAGAATATTATTATTAGTAGTAGTATTTTTGATTTTGGGGTGAACTGTCCCTTTAGTTATTTAAGCACATTAACCCCACAAAAT
>JAJHUR010138036.1:0-18138 GCA_027495735.1 Lutjanus campechanus
CAGTAAATTCACTATCCATGCGTCCCAGGGACGCACCTTATTTTTCCCGTGAAAAACGATACATTGTGAACAACAACTTGTGTTTAAAATCACAGTAACTAGCAAAAGAAACCTTGCCGTCAGCGGACCTGACGAGCGCTGTTTCAACCCTTTGCGCATTAACTCAGCGCAGACGTGATCCCTTGAGTACAGTATCGCGACATGCCAGTTTACCCGCTACAACAACTAGCCAGTTACCGCGGATTTAATTTCAACAGTTAAAGATAGGAACTTCTTAGTAGTAAATAAACTCACGTTTCCACTGCTGCTGCTACTGCGATTCAGTTTTCAGCAGCAGAGAAGCTGCATGTGGAGGAGACTTGTTGATAATGACGGACTTTATTAAAACAGTCGAAACGTGATGCTGAATGACACCGACACCAACCAGCTGTGCAGATTAAACAACCGTATTAAACAGGAGAGTCTGTGTGTCTGTCAGAAACTGTCAGACCTTCACAGAACAGCGAACAGGTGGGGGGGGGAGCAGATTGATCACTAATCAATCGCGGATGCCGTCGTCCTCTCGGACTGATTAAAAAAATAAAAATGCCAAAATTGGTCACAAACTATACCTGAGTGTTCACACAAATAAAGTCTCTGTGTGTGAAACACTGCAGAGTGAAGCGTCATGATGTTCACAGACAGTCTGCTGTCAGTAGTTTGACAACGAGACCGAGAGGGTCGTTTCTAGAAGGGAACCGTACATCCGCGAAAGATCGCGCGAGTTTGATTATTTTAGTAGAAACAACGGACACAAATCTCGCGAGACTTGTACAAATCAAGGGTTCCCTTCTAGACGAGAAAATAGAAAATCAAGTCGTGGTGCCGTTGTTTTTAATGTGGCGGGCCGCCATAAATAAAACTATTTACTGAGCCACAGAGAGTCACTGAAACACTGATCACTGATGGAAAAAAAAAATACTCAGATCCTTTACTTCAGTAAAAACATTAATACCACAATGTAAAAATACTGATTGTGTCCTCTTTTTTTCCTTTTATTGCTTTTGTTTTATTTTTTTATTACTAAATACAGACCTGCAAACTCATAAGTGGAGAAAAAGGTGACATGTTGGTAAACCAGTCTCTTGTAGGGGGTCTGGGAGCATCCTGCTCCAGAAGAAACATGTTGCAATTTTAATGTTAACAAAACATTCTGGTGACTGTTTCAGTTAAAACAGTTTGTTCCATCCTGTTTGTGGTTTCTGCAGACATTCCTACCTTTACTTTTACCTTTGTACTTTAGTAAAAAGTAAAGTAAAAACAGTAAACATAAATATACAGTAAAAGTAAAGTTACTTCACTGAGTATTATTACTTTAGCAATTTATAGTTGTTCATTAAAGAGGCCGGTCTTATTTTCTCTTTTGTATATTACCATTGTTCTTAAATAAAGCAAAAGTAATGTAATAGAAAAAATTTAAAAAATAATTTTACTGGTCCGGCCCACTGGGCTGTATGTGGCCCCTGAACCAAAATGAGTTTGACACCCCTGGTTTAACACTAATTTAAGAAATAGAAAGAAATACATTTTTTTATTGGGGACCCATTGAATTTCCCAGGGACCCACTCAAATCACCACCTGTGGGTCCCGGGGACTCACTACATTGAAAACCTATCAACATCACTGCTATACTAAGTTAAGTGGCTAAGAGCTGTAGCTTCATATGTACCATAGAGACAAATGCAGACAAATTTCATAGAATTTCCAACTTTTTTATCAACTTAATTTGATCATTTCAGCTTATTCATTGAAATGTAACAAATAAGCTCAAAGTTCCACGTAACGACTTTTGTTGCTTTCAGCTGTTCAACAGGTCGTCATTTAGCTTCAGAAGCAGAAAATTTTCAGGCAAGCAAATCACTGACACTGTTATTTTTGCTGTTTGTTTTTAACTTTGCCAATGAGTGGCTGTTTATACCAGGGCAAAATAAATGTATAAAAAAGGCCAATATTAGAGTTAACTGGATGTCTCTGGGAAAAGGAAAAGCTGTCTTAAGTAACTTTGAGGCTGGGAGCCTGTTACTGGCATTTTGTTACAATAAAATAAAATGTTTATGAAGTAAAATGTCACAAGCAACTTACTACAGAACATAAATATAAAAGAAAGAAACAAAATATCAAATAGTATAACAATGCACTCAGCAGCAAACAGTGCCTCTGCCTCCTTGTAAAAACTTACTTTAATTTGAGGGCTCATTGTTTTGACTGATTCTTTTCTCTGATAAATATGTGATGTTGACAGTAGCGCACGTCAAGCTGTTTGAATAGAGCGTCGGTCCCAAAGACACCACATTGTGATCTGATATGACTGGTGAAGATGGAATACAAATGATTCAACAATGTAGATAAATGTTTCTGTGCTGAGAATAGCAGAGATGCCACACAAATGATACATAAAGAGCTCAGTGAAATGAACAAGCACACCCTGGCACAAGAATTCCCATTACCATTCTTCAGCCACAGATTGCTGTTTGATCATAGATGAACAATATGGTCTCTGATAGATTGAGATCTTCCGACTCTGAGCCCATCTCACCTATTCTCATCTAATCTGCTGCTACCCTGGTAATTGATGAATATAGACATTAAGTCGCTATTATGCCTCCATGAATTTGAATGTGTCAGTTTGCCAGACATAAAACCAGAGAATCCAACTACTAAAGCTGCCCACCCGTCTCGGTTTTTCTTATGTATACATGAACCTGACAAGCATGGCTTTTGATTTAAAAGGACAGTTTGAAATATCTGAGGTGGGGTTGTATGAGTTACTTATAGTCAGTGTATTAACTATAGTAGATGGTGGTCAGCAGGCCCCCAGTTTTGAGAAGCAGAGAAGAGCACCAGCAGAGAAGCTAAGCAACGAACTGCTGTGGACAGGATCAGTAGCTAAAGGTATTTTAGCCACTTTAACAAGGGTCCACAGAAAGGTCCACAGTGTAGTGTCAGTTCAAGTGTTTAGAATATCTTTATTGCTTTACTTTGCAAAGAGATGGCCTTTTCCTGACTGGCATTGAGCCAAATATTGCTTGTACAATATACACAAGTAATTTCACCTCACAGAACACGGGAGTGGCCTGTACCACTGCCTCAATCTCCTGGTTAGTTAGTGTTTGTGGTGGAAATCTGAGAATAAGGAGTTTGACAAAAGAAATGTCTTTGGAAAGGTTTACTGAGCTTTCTGCACAGAAAGGATCAGAACAGATACAGAGTGGTACATAGTCTGCAGGTGTCTGACACCGAGCATAAGACAAAGGCATCTTTTAAGCAGTTCTCTGAGAGGAGCTCGTTATGTGTTATCTGCTAGGAGAGGAGCTTGGTCCATGTTATCAGCAAGGCCGGGTCACTCCCTTTGTCATGAGTGTGAGAAAAGGTGAAGAGCTAAGCCTGTGTGTAAAAAAGAGTGCAAACATAAGGTATATGTGATAGGTTTATGTGTGTGCATAAAGTATATGTGATATGCGATTACATGTTATACTGTGATGTTGGTGTTTTAAAAGGATAATTCAGATTCACACAATAGCACAAACAAACAAACAAACAAACCGATTGAGGCAGCAGTAGACCAACATCTCTCATGCTCCACTAGGTAAAATGACTGATTTCAGCTATGGAGTTTGCTTGGTTTGGTTGGTTTCCTGCCAGAAAAGACTGTCTTCAAATGATATAGATTTTTTTAGATGGACCTTTTTTATGTGGCTAAAATACATTTTGTTGTTGACCCTATCCAGAGCAGTTCATTGCTTAGCTTCTATGCGGGTGCTCTGCTTCTCCAAACATGGCGGACATGGCAACCACCATCTACTTTAGGTGATACGCTGACAATTGACAGGTACCTCATACAATCTTACATCAAACCGACCTATCCCATTAAAGCTACTACAAGGGACTTTCATATTGATTCATAAGATCTCCTCCTGCTTCTTTTTGACTGGCTAATGTACGACTGACCCTGTGGCAGGCATTAAGAATATCTATATGGAAACAGCCAATCTTCTGATGGTCTCGTTTGCTTATGTACAGTAGGTCATACAGAGGCATCAGTGATAAATGAGACTGTTTCATACCCAGTTAATACCCTTGTAGTACCGTTAATGCAAAAAAGAGTGATTGTTTAATTTACATTTTGCTAAGACTTCTCAATAAGGTCAGTGGATTAAAGAATTTAATTAAATGTTTGTTTTTTTCCCGTATAAATTGTGTCAGTGACAGGAGACTGTTGGATGCACAAGAACAAACCTCTTCCTGTGTTACTGCCTAAAGCAAAACTAAACCTAAACTTTCACAGTATAGACAGTCAAAGCCCCGAATGGGTTTTAATGTTATAAACGCTTTTAAGACTGTTGCATGACAGCTAAAATTTTAATTAAATTAATCAAATTAAATAAAATCTCAGCATCCTGTCCTAGCTTTTTTGTCTTCTGACATTAAAAACATGACATATGAAACATTCAAGGACCCCAAAGGCAACATAATGCCAACGTGTCGTGACTGGGTAGTCCAGTCATAATCAGCCCGAATACACTCATCCTTTAAAAATACAAATTTGAGATGTCCTACCAGCATCACAGATATAAAAATGTTGCCTAATGCAACACAAGAAATTCATTCCTTTTTCTACAGAAGGACAAAACAAGAATTTATTTTATATTAGTATTGTATGATCACATTTAGACTCCTGAAATTGATTTAAAACAAGCCTTGCTGAAGAGTCTTGCAATCAACTTTGAGTCAGAGCCACTGAGTCAAAGTGTTGCTGTAAGAGGATCAACTGTCAATAATTAAAAATAAATACTTGAGCAACTTAATCATATTATGATTTACCATAAACAATGGATACAGTCCTACAACCTTTGATGTAGTTACCATGACATTTACTGCTTAACCCAAACATCATCTTACTACTTGACTCAATTTAGCCATAGTTTTTAGTAATTTTATTGAATTCTCTTATTTGCTGCATTGTGTACTACCTTCATTATTTATAGACCTGGGGAAAATATTATATGTGATCATTTGAAATATTTTTTTTAATTCATTGTTTCTCAAATATGTGACGATACCATTTATATATTCATTAGGTATGCAAAAGGGATGTAAACAGCATCCATAGGCCCTATGTGCAAGTGTGTGTGTGTGCCCATACACCAGGCAGAGTAACAGAAATCAACATGGATCAGCAAACTTGTAACTATAAAATAAACATCAGTTGCTGGATTGAACGCTTGCAGTTTATCATCTATGGTTTATTGTAAAAATATGTCTGCCAAAAATTTGAATTCATCAAAAATGAGCCAGTTCTCAGGGTGGGTCCGTCCTGGCAGTTCCAAAGGTGACCATGCTTTTGCCATCAGGGCCCCTCGACTCTGGAACAAGTTGCCTGAGGAAATAAAACTTGAAGAATCAGTGACATCTTGTAAATCACTTCTTAAAACCCATTTTATAGAGTTGCTTTTATGTGATGTTGTCTTTTTAATCTTAAAATTTCATTTTTAATTTCAATAATTTTATTTGTATTTTATTTTATTTTATTCATGTTAACACTACATGATATTTTTATCCATTGTGTTCCATTGATTTATTCATACTCACTAGATGACATCATGTGATGGCATCTCTGCATTCTTTCCTCTTTATTTCTATTTAGTCTATCGACATGTTTTACCTTGTTTTTTATTGTTCTCATCTCTTTTACTGTTCTGACTTATTTTTACTATATTTTAGTGTATTTTGCTTGTGTTTTAATTTAACCTCAATTAGCCCAATTTTATCTTGCTTCTGTTTGTTTGATTGTCTGTCTGTTTTGGCTTTCTGTTTCGATATCCTGCTCTTTGGTTTGTCTTGCAAAGCAGTTTGTAAACTCAGTTTTTAAAAGTGCTGCATAAAGTTTTTTTTTTAAATGTTTTAATTTAGTATTATTATTGTTATTGTTATTATATTCTATCTCTGCCATATAAATCACTTAAACTTTAATTTATATATTTGTTGAAAAAGAAAGCCTTTCAACACTACACTGCACTAGATTTACTGTAGAAGCTTTAAAACCACATGAAATGAACATGAAAACAAACACTGTACACAGTAGTACCTCTGTGGAAAAAATTATTTGTTGCAGTTCAGTTCAGCTGGCTGTAGCTCTGCTGTGTCTCTGCTGTACCATCTCAGCAGTTTCCTGCAGCTGCTTCCAAGTCTGAGTTATAGCTTTGTTCCTTTCATCTACAGATAGCGCTCTTCACATGAAAACATAAGAAACACATGACAGGACACTACTACAAAAATAATTGGACACCACATATTCAGATTACAATGGCATTAAGAAAAATGCAACCTTTGCTGAAGGTAAAGATCACAGGTTTCCTCTAGAGTGAACCAGCTCAATGCTTCTAGTTGTTGTGGAGAGTCTGGAACTGAAACAGCGTACTGCTTAAAGACATCAGACTCTCCAAAATTGAAGATGAAAAGTTGACTCTGGCTTCCTTCTTTAGAAGACTCACTCCAGGTGGGGTCCCAGTCTCCTGTTGAGTCATAAAAGCCTTATTTACAGCAGCTCAAGGTTCATGTAACCTTGTATCAGCAGCTTTTATGCTTACACATCAAGGTTAATATGCACATACATAATTCATAGGAACGTAATCAGCAATTCCATCATCAATATTTTTCTCATGAAAACTTCACTATGGGGCGATGCAAAACAAAAGGTTTACCTTTTATGAGCAGGGTTTGCTGTCTGGTGTTCAGAGTGTAAACTGGATTGCAGGGAGTAGCAATCATATGAGTTGTGGGAGGAATCAAGAAGCACGCAGTGGTTTTGTTAATGACATCTTGGAGGAACATTTTTCCATTTCTTTGCACCACAAGCGACTAGTTGAGGCAAAAAAATAAGACAGCAGGACCCAAATAGTAGAAAATTATAATACTGTCACTTCTATAGAAATTTCTTTCATATTAGGAGCTTTAAGCTTTTTATCAACAACTTCAGTGTTCCTACCAAACTCTGCAGAAATGGCACAAATGCAGTGACAGTTGGGAGGTCTCCGCTGTGTTTCGGCCTGTGGAGATATAATAGTGTGTGAAAATGTTTTCTCTGACGCAAGATGCTTGCACTTCATTTGTCATGTAAAAGTTAGTTGTTTACATTAAATATGGAAATATCTAAAACTCAGGTAACCTTTCAGTGATTTGCGTTGTGCAGGATTGTGTCCCTCGTCCTGTGGTGACTGAAAGGATTGCTCCATTTTTACACAACATCAAAAGGTGGACTTGTGCTGCGGTAAACGTCTGGGAATCATCAGCAGACACAGGCCAGTAATCCACAAACTGTATCCTGGAGAAGCTACTGTCTGTTGCTGACACTGAGACAACAGACAATGGAGACCCTGAAGGAAACACAAAGACATGAGAATCAAACAGGCCCCCTTCCTATCAGGAAAATCCTACATCAGTAATACTCCACTTGCAGCCCGCAGGCCAAATCTGCCCCATTATAAGGGCGCCAGGTGGCCCTCCAACCATTTTCTAATTCACAATGAAAATAAATTAATTCACCCTTTGTATGATGGGATACATTTGGCTGATCTGTGTGGGGGCCTTTCAGGCTGCAAAGTGCAAACAGTGAGCAGGGCAAGAGAACTCTTAACAGAAGACAAGCAAAAATTATGCAGAAATGAGGATAATTCTCATGAATGTGTATTTCATACTGGAATGGCTGAAATATGTTCATTCTGTCCCTGGTAGGAGACATTTTGTTTATGAATCATCCAACATTTCAGTGATTGCTTTATAGGAAGAGGTTCCAGCATGTTTAATGTTTTATAAACTCTCTCGAATGTTACCAAAGCATTTTAAATTCTGTAAAATATCTGATTTATCGGGCATCAAGCTAATTTAGCTAATAAGTTAAATTAATAAGTTAATTTGAAAATAAAGAATTTCAAAGAAGCATGTTTTATCTGATATATTACACCGTATTTAAATTACACTGGCCTCTAGTCCTTTTGCAAAAGTGGCCCCGGGGCAAAGCAAATTGAGTATCCCTGTCCTAAGGTTATGGTTAAAGTGTTACTGTCATACTGCAGTTGCAATGAGAAAAGTATGGAAGCATAAATGTTTACATATTGTTTGATATCTCAAATTTGTTTAAGTGCGGCTTTGTCTACAACATTTGATTTGACTAGAATGTCAGAGATACCTCACCATGAGGTTTGCTCACCAGATTTCCTGTCCCAGACACATACCAAACCATCATTGAGCCCAAGTGCTATGTATTGGGTGCATCTACTAACAGCAGAGCAGAGGATTTCCTTTGCATTTGGCCACAAAACATCTGGCATCGGTTCCACATCTGCTGCAAAAAGAGAAGAGTCAAAACCAAAAATGTATGCCTCTTGCCTTCTCCAGTACAAAGAAAAAAAGCAGGCAGCACATGATGTGACCAAGAAAAACCATCAGATTCATCTTCGAACAAGCCAGTATCCTACCTGGTTTGTTCTTTGGTGCATTTTTCAGCAAATAATGAAGAAGATTATGGCTGCCGCTCCACCACACACAGACAGCAACAGGCAATCCTGCTGAGAAAAGGTCAGAGATTAAAGATGACATGAAAAAGAGCATGGCCTGTCACTACATGCCTCTATAGGGTATTAAATTAAATTGAGGGATGAAATCTATCAGAATTAGTTATTCGTTAAAACAGAGGGACCCTGTTTATGATATATTCTTATCAAATATTTACAGTGGAAAGGGCTCTGAGACAGTACTAGGCAACTGTTTTACATTATTCTTTACCAGTGAAAATACACAGATGTATCATTCATCACTCAAAATTCAAATATTCCATTACAAACCTGGCTGAGACTTTTCTTTGCTGGCACCAGGAAACTGACCACAAGGCAAAAGAAAGTGGTTGGTGCAGCATCTGAAAAAAATTCAATGTAATGTTTGAGACAAGAAGCAGGCTGAGCATTTGGATTTAGATTTAATGATTTACATGCTACACAGGCAATGTTGCCAAGTGAACAATTTTGGTTTCAGATGTGGAATGCAATCAGGGGCTCCTCAGCCCAACTAGAGAAATAAAAAAAGACTGAAAGTGCAATATATAACAATTGCACACCCAAAAATAAGTACTGCAGTCCAAATAGTGAGCTGGAGCCATAGACGGCATATTAAATAGGTTGAAATCTTATTGAATATACAGTCTATGGTTGAAGTGAGTTGTTTTTCCCCGCCCCCTCCTCTTCAGGCTTGAGGATGGCTCAGGCAGGCTGCAGGAACACTGCAGGAGTGCAAGACGAGCGCAACATTGTAATTTGACAATAACAAGCGACAACAAGTGCTACATTGTAAGGTGATCAGCTGTTTATAACTTTCAATTATCTGTCAGTGTCAAAGCTAAGCCCGTTATCCTGAAAACAAAAGTCTACTGCTACATAAATACACACGTTTAGTCTGAGTTTCCATTAAAAAGTTGCTAAATTTAACTGTTATAAACATCTACTCGTTCAAAAATATTATTGATGATTTGTTTTGACTCATTAACAGACACTAACTCACTGGGAAAACATTCTGCATTAAGTTGAACTCTGATTAATGTGAAACAGGAAAACAATAATAGAATAGAAATTTCAATGGAAGACATCATGGCTTTAGCACCGTTGTCAGAGAACCCAGTGTTTCAACTTGTTTCAACATGTTTCCTTAATTTCTGATGACATATCATGACTTATTACAGTAAATATATTACAGATTTTTCCTTTAAATATTTCACACAATCAAAGACTGTGTATGTATTGCATGTATTAAATCTACAACAGAGCTATCATAGCAGGTCAACTTTGAAATGCTGAATGTATTTGTGTCAACTTTATTGCACCTTGGACTGTCAACTGTTTTTACTGCATCTGTACTGAAAACTTGCTCCTCTCGTAGACGACTGCTGCTGGTATCTACATCTGTAGCCAAACAGTGTGTCAAAAATTCTGTCATTTGTAAGACCTCGTGTGGACCATCCAATGCCTTTCCTGCAAAACAGCAGAAACATGGTTGGATATTAACAGTATGCTCGTGTTTATTCTTTTAATTCAATTTGCAATAGTAAACAATTGACAGAACTGGTTGGACACATACACACAGTAGGGCTGCACAATATGGCATAAATCTATGAAAATCAAGATGATGTGATATTTGTTGGGGTCTGTACCAAACAAACATGTTTTCTTTCATCTATAGAACAAGACTGTCAGGCCAGGGCATCTCTGCAGCATTATAATGCTGTTTTCTCACACATTCTGTCTTCTTAAAAAACAAACAAACTGTTAGTTTGTTTTAGTTCTGGTTCTTTGATTTGGATATTGCACTTGGCCAATCTTGCGATTTTGATAATATTGCGATTAATTGGGCCCTAATACACAGTCATTTAAACAAGAGCTATATAATAATTGACAGGTACATACAGGCACATACACCTCTCATCTACACCATCACCTCTGTTTAAACACATAAACACAGATTGGATTTCTGTTTGGTTCAATTATACTACAGTGTAGATGTATTAAACTTTTGCTCACAATAAAATTATACCTGCTGGAATTTTTGGGGGCGTGATTTTAATCACCACTGCAACTGGAGACCATTTCACATCCACATCTCCAGATGAGTTTGGGTCCTGAGGATAAAAAGAATTTTTTTTCTCAAAAGAAAAAGTTTTTCTCAAATTAACTAAGATACTTAACTTGTAATTCAGCAATGTATAGTAGTATCTAGCAGCAGTTAAAATGGCATATGTTCTTCAAACCTGGGAAAATATGAGAAAAACTGTGGAAAAGTGCTTCTCAGCCAAGTCAGTAATACAAAGGAAAGGACTGAGAAAATATTGTATGCTAATTACAGTATATGCACAAAGGCACTTAATGACATGTCAATCACAAAACAAATGGCAGCTGGATTGCAACACGTTTCAAGCATAGCACTCCTTCTAAGGTAGTATTACATCCCAGCCTTTTTGTGCTCCTTCTGCCATTATGTGCCCATATTTGTGCACCAACTGTATTTAGCATACTGCATTTTCTCAGTCCTTTCATCTTTAGCATGTTCTCACTTTTCAAGATTCAATGGCTCATCCCCTTTTTTGTTTGTGTTCAATTTAAACCTAAGCTCAGATTCAAATGGTAGCTGATAATCACCTTTCATTATTAGTAAGATGTCTTTTGTGATGCCTAGTAAAAACCTATAGTCAGACCATACAATACCTGTTTTTGTGAGAGTGACACCTCTAACTCTTTCAGCCAAGCTTCTGAGGGGAAGTGATAGACCTCGAGCCAAAGATCACCATTGCCTGGCAGGAGTTGTGTAATTCACATGATTCCGTTAACTAAAATCTCATAATAAACACAGCTCAAACAGAAAGAAAAGTCCTTACTTACAGCTGAACGATGCAGCTCCGTAATCTCCCCCTTCAGATAGTTTGAATGTCAGGCAGATGCTCCTTTTGTTGATATTTTCCTGATGTGAAAAGAAATTTTGAATCACATAAACATAATTACATGAATTCAAAAGTGGAAACTATATCCTTTAAATATACATATGACATTTTGCAACAAAAACACAACAAAAAACACACAAAAAACCCAGCTTGATTCATCCTCAACTCTTTGTAAGTACCTTTATCAATGATACATAAAACTTTTTCTTGTGGTGAAAGTAAAAACATAGATTTCTCTCTTATGTTTTCTTTTACAATTATAAAGAAATTGGTGATAAACATACAAAATATGACAAGGTATATCTCAAGAAATGACAGTGACAATACGTACCATGATATTAATAACACTGAGGAGGTGAATACCATCACAGTTGTATACAAAGACTCTGGCAACACCTGCAGTGGAAGATGACAGCAGCTGATGTCAGTATGACGCAACATTTGTATAAAAGTACCTGTTTCTACACTTTCTGGAAAATCTTTTCTTAATCCTTCTTTCCTCTAATTCTTGGATTTTATTGTCTCAGTTCAGTGCAAGAATAGTTCATGACTGAAGGGTCAAGTGTCCAAATAAATGTTAATCTGTATTTGACTATGCAAGACGATTTACTGAACAGAAACTCAAGGGAAGCAGTACCTGATCAGAGGCATATTAACCCACCCATATCATCAACAGTGCCAAGCAGATACGCCGTCTCAGCCATCCTCGTCATTTGAATAGATGTAATTTCTACTCTGTCCTCCAGCCACTCTGCAATACAGTTCAGAGACGATGGACACCACACAGACAAGCCCTGGGAGTGACCCAGACTGAGGTACCTGCCATCTTCTGAGCATGCCAGGCAGTTGGTGTTCTCTGGAAGCTGATGATGGATAAATCACAATTGTACAGCCTTTTGGACATATTTGATATTGGACTACACAGATAATTTTGACTTGATATTACGTTATTCAAAATAATGCATAGTTAAGAAAGAGTTTTGACAGGTGGTTTGTTAAGTATTTGAAGTTTAACATTTCTGTCATTCTCATTTCCAGAAACAACCCAAGAAGTTCCAACCTCTCATCTGTACCTGTGTCACACCAGACAGTTCCAAAGTAGGTGTTTTCTTTCTGGACCTCTCTGTTTTGCAAGCGTCCTCCATTTCTGAGTCTGGGTTACCTTTTGTGGTGTACATGGACATCCTGTGACCAAAACAATGTTCATTTCATACAAAGTATTTTGTTTTCTGTAACCTGCTGAGTTTGATGCAATGCTAGCTGGACCAGAAAGTATAGGTAGTTTATCTACAGGAGTTATTAAGATGCATGCAGACATGTACTGTAGTTGTGGAAGAAGTAATGAGATCTTTTAGTTAAAACTACTACAAGGAACCTTCATGCTGTGCTATAGACAAATGCAGTAGTTACCACCATAATAACCACAAAATATAACCTCAAAAACAAAATTATCTATCTGAAAAATCTTCTCTTGCTTCTTTTTAACCGAGTAACATAACTTTGCCTGGGATAATGTAAACACAGGCTCCTCCAATCTGCATGCTGTAAACTGTTTCATTTGATTTCAAGAAGAATCTAACCCAATGGCAAGCATTAAGAATGACTATATAGAAATAGTCAGTCTTCTCTCTGATGGTTAACCTGAGAATATTTCATAACAAGCTACATGATAAAAATACCCAATCATAAATAAATGTCCAGCATTCATAATTGTGCTTTACATAAAAGGACAGAAGTAGATATTATCTTCAAAAAGCATTCAAAGTGTCAGAACTAAAACATTATATTTAATGTTATAGCTGAGCTCATTCATATTATCATCATTCTATGTGCAATATGAATATTCGCTCCATGCAATTGTGTAAATTCAACTGCTTAGTGTCCTTATATTGTATATTCTGTTCTTGTCTTTATATTTTTCCTGTTTGTAGTGTTCCTGTTTTTTCATATGTCCTTTAAATTGTTCATTTTTAAAAATGTTATTTTTTTTAGATTTTTTAAATTGATGCTTCTTTATATTTTTGTGATTCACTTTGCTGCTGTAACACTGTAAATCTCCCCGTCATGGGACCAATAAATGAATATCTTATTAGGAAATATAGATTAGAATGAAATCTGTGAACTACATTAGGTTTGAAAAATTAAATATTTGTTTAACTATTAAGACTTTTGTAAATAATAATAATAATAATAATAATAATAATAATAATAATAATAGCTAAATAAATAAATAAATAATTTGAGAAGGACATAAGCTATTCAAGTGTGTTTAGTTGACAATTAAATGTACTGGATTGGAAAGTGCGGCCATTACATATAAAATGAAGTGAAGTGAAGTAAAAGTACAAAGTGCATCAAAACTGTACAGAACTATACAAGAAGCACAGTACCTACGAACCTTAGTTGCACCACAGTCAATACTGTATACCATGTATAAATCAGCTTAAAAGGACACAACAGTCATGCTGACAATAATAAGTACAGTAAACATAGGTGTTAGCCATGATATTTAGATCCATTCAGGTCAGACAGAGTCAGGATTGACTGACTGGTAAGGCTCTGATACACTAACCTACATGGAAGAGGACGTTAATTTGCATCATTGGTGACACCTGTTTCTCCTACAATGATGTTGCAGTTGTTTTATGTTGTGTTGCACCACACCACAAGCTGGACCTGAGATCACAGGCACAATAAAATAAAGCTAATGGTTGATGTAATTGTTAGCGTTAACTTTTGGTTTTGGGAGAAAGCAAAGCATATTAGTGAACTGAGGCTAACAACACAGCAGAAATGTCTACACAAGGTTGCTAACGCTAGCTACAACATCCACGGAAAGTAAAACGGACAGGTGAACTCATACTGACCTTTGGTTAGCTGTTAATTAAAGAAAAAAAAAAATCACAACATATCATTTTGGCCCACATTATTGTCCACGTTACCTTAATTTGGTCACTTCATGATTCTCACACAGGCAGCTTTGAAGGGTGCTAAGTGTTTCACGGTCGTCATGACAACAGTGCCTCCATGGACACTGTTGCTATGCCCACCTGCGGAGCTAACGGCTAGACCCGTCAATAGCCCCATGCACCATAGTCAATACAATCAATTCCTCATTTTATGGTTATTCTTGAGAGTAGCACGATGATAATTTTCTCATAACCGTTTAAGTCTTATTCGCTACGGGTAGGATGCAGTCACGAATAACGGCTTTCAATACCTGCCAAGTTTCGGCTGTTGATAGGGATCGCCGAGCAAGATCAATATGCACAATTTGAGGTTTTGTTTCTCATCTTACATCCCTCAATATCCAGTTAAATCAACAGTGAGAAATTATACCAGCTGTGTTTTTTATTCACACACATAAACTCACAGTGGTTTTAACGAAATCCCTAGCTCTGAAGCTCATTTTTTGGTGAACTATCTTTCAAGTAGCAAAGGAGACAGGCTTAAGTGTCTAACACTTCCTGATAAGTCACGTATATATAGTCCTTTTATGGAAAGGGCTTAAAAATTTGAACTAATAATTAAGTAAAAGAAAACATACGTGTTGATGACCATGCAGATTACCTGCATAGGAAACTCAAAGGGCAAAGGTCGTAACACAATAAAATATCAAGACAAAAATTGATTGGATGTTTTTATTCTTTTGAATTTTGCACAACTTGGAAAAAGAAAGTATACATTTGTAAAATGCAGTTCATAGTGCATACTCTCTTCTCTGACTCCTCTGTGACAAAGATGAGGCCTTCCCTTCAGCAGGTATGTAGTAGGCTACATAAAAACATCTACTGAGCAGTATACAGTGGTGCCTTGTAAATATTAAGCACCAGTCCAGAAAACAAAACACCTTATGAACAGTGTATTGTAGCTTGTGATTAAGACTTGCACAGATACATAAAATTCATTTAGTGATTTTGTAAGAAATATTCTGTCTTCAAGATGAGTGACTCTTTCATCATACTCAATAACCCACAGATAATTATGATCTCCATCAAACTCAATGACCCACAGGTAATTATGGTCTTCAGTCAACCACTGGACACCATATACCATTTCCTGCCCACAACCTTCTTCTAACTACCACCCACTAACCTGAAAGTGATTGAGTATTGTTATTTTTTTGTGCTCGAAATATCACAAGAATCACTGAAGACAGTCTTCCAATCAAACTGCTGCATGTCAGTCAGATGGGATGGCAATAAGAATACCACCTGCAGAATAAACCAAAGTGATATTCCTAATGATAAATACCTGACTGTATACCTCAATGATGATTATGAAAAACAGAGTACCAGAAACATTATAAATGCAACTGATGAGTAAGCTATTTCATCATAGCCAGTCACACTGTGCACTAAACAATGTTTAAATTACATTATGAAACATTTCCTCCAGAAAGTAATATTCAAACGTGAGAAAGCCACTGTTGGCATTCATTTGAGCAGTGAAATGGCTAAGACAGGTTTAACTGTAACAGCTAGCAGTAATATAAGGCAGATAAAAGATGTGTGAATATTTAGTCCGTGTAGATATTGGCAGTTTGAAGATTTTGTACTATAAAAGTGTAATCTTAAGGCTTCTACAGTATGTCACTGACCGTGTGATAACATTCAGTACAAAAACTGTAACCAAGGTGAACAATTACAATCTGAGCGGAAATTTTACTAGCCTGCCCCCCCATTGGGTTGACTGGGTTTAGTGCAAAAAAAAACAAAACTAAATGGGCATTGATTATTAATGGGAAACAGAAGGGTACAAAAACATCCAGGGTTCTGTTTAAAATACCCAAGTACCACAACTGGCTAGGATATCAGAAATGTACACTTTTTTAAAAAAAAAACAAAATGGCTGCATTATCCCCTGAAGACCAAATATAGGGCTGACTATGAAATCACTCAGTGTCAACTAAGTCCCCCACTTGACCCGTCCTAAGTCCTGTCCCTTTTGCTCTATGCTCCAATAATAGTTGAGCAAGCTTGGCACCTCAGTTAACTTTCTTCTTTTCCTGTAAATGCAACATATAAGGTCACAGTAAACTAATATTAGTAAAATTTCAACCACAAACCATGATCTTTTTTCTGAACCTACCCAAGTCAAGTTTTTGTGGCTGAACCTAACAAAACTGTGACTGACAACTGAAAATAATCATTTAAAAAAAACAAAAACATGGAAATTATAATTCAACAAAGTCTTAAAGTGACAAGAGCACTACTGTGTTAATTCAAGTGTGCATGCTCAAGTTTTTCAAATCTTGGGTTCCCTTCCAGACATGCCCCTAACTTATGTTAGCAAAACACAAGCTTACTAGCTAGTTAATGATCACTATAGACTAGCTTGCTAACATTTGCTAATCAGGACATCAATATATGTTGCTTTTACAGGTTCCCCAGCAAGTACAAAAGTTAAATACAAAAAACAGGAAACTAGAAAGTGGACCAACGAAGTGCCAAGCTTGCTCAACTGTCTTTGGAGCACAGAGTGAAAAGGTGCTGGATTTAGGAAAAGTCAATTTAATATAGTCTCCCATTTTGTAGTGCTGTCTGAATTCTCCAATAATCTGACAATACTACGTAATGTACCATCATGCTTTGCGTAGTATGTTTTTTCCTTTTTAGTGAACAGGTGAACAGTTTCAGACACAACTTCAGTGTTGGTTGAAAGGGCTGCTAACCTCTCGTCTGAGGCCTTTGGTGCCATTTCAGCATTAATATTTACAGGACATTTTTAACATAGTCCCTCTCCGCAATTGTGTCGGGTCAGAACAGAGACAAAACATAAAACACAAACCTTTGATCTACTCTCGCCAACCTTGCTCCTCCAGCTACTTGGATACAAACACTTTGATCTAATGAGACCAGACGCTTCAAGCTGAGGAAACCAGCAACACAGAGCGAGAGGAGGAAGACAGCTTAAAATAAATACATCAGTAGTTCTAGGAAAGAAAAAGAGAGAGATTAAGACACTTTTTTCCAGTGGGTTAAATACTTTAAACTAGACTTGGTGTCTGATTAACATGTCAGTAAATCTGTGACTGATTTTCCTGGTGAGGAAAATCATCTTTCCTCACCAGATCAGCGGCCATCAAGGCCAAGCATTTTGGTCCCTTTACCAGTCATCCAAAAGAAATAGGTGTGGTAAATAAATACTTTAAATACAAGTGCATTTGGGAGATAGCATATACCTCAATGTACTGTACTGCAGCAGATTGTATGTGAACCTCTTTCCAGTTTTTTTCTCATTGTATTCAGCCTTTACAGCCTTTGTATTGCAAAATATGTTCATTTTAATACATCAATGTGTATATTATTAAGTCCTAAAATTATTATTTTGTGGGAGAAGATGAGATTATTTCACTTGTTTCCAGGCTAAAATCAACTTTATTTAAAAAAAATCAAATTTCAATATCTTGATGTTAATGCAGCAATGGCTTTAAACTTGCCAACGTGTGTCAAAATAAATGCCTGAAGCATTAAAGGAAATTGAACTGGGACCAAGTGGAATTATCTCACTGCATTTGCATAATAAGACGAGAGGGCTGGATCTGAGATTAATGACTTTAAACATTTCAGGTTTTTTTTTTCAGAGGGCTGCTTCAGTCATGTATCATGAATGAGATAACT
>JAJHUR010138040.1:0-29360 GCA_027495735.1 Lutjanus campechanus
CCCTAATAAATATGGCAAATTTGAGAGGAATAGGATATCCAAACATGACACAGTATACAGTCCATGACTACCATGACAGCCAAGGAGAAGCACCTACAACATAAGTGGAATCAACCAATCTTTTCTCATTAACATAAAATGTATCTAAGTTTTTTTACTTAATTGATCTTGAAAGAACATTTAATAATTCATAAACATGAGTTGTTCTAAGTTATTTGCGTTTCTAAAGAAACATGATCAGCATATTAGACTTCCCAGCATGCATTGTTTGAGAGTTAAAACTCTCCTGAGACCCTTCTTTTTTTTCTTCTTTTTTTTTTTGTAGTTTGAAGAAAACACATGATGATGAAAACTTGCTCTGCGTTTTTAACACACTTCAAGACAGATCATGGTTGTCTGTTTTCACGATAATGAAATCAGTGCAAAAAAATGCCAAAGGTTAGTACTGAATTCTTAAATTTTAATAAACGCCGATGCTGAAACAAAGAAGCTCCAACAGGAGCAGCTGCAGCTGTTAGTTCTTTGTGTGAAATAATGAAGTGACTCTTCAAACTGAGAAAATGTGAAAGAAATCAAATATGTTTGTAATGTTAATCAGTATGACTGAACAGTTGTTGGTTTAACTTAATATCTTAAGCTTAATAAACATGTTTTCTCAAGCATAACTGAATTAATATCAAGTTTATATTACTTAACTTAACTTAACTTAGTTAATTTGCTTTGAATTGTTACGAAAGTACCTCAACCTGTCTTTGCAAATTCAGTCAGCTTAAAAATTTGATGCAGCCTGAGCAGTAACTTTTCAGGTTTAAAGAATACTTACTGATTGTAGTATGAGTATGAGTTCACTTCAAATGAGTGGGCATGTGAGTTTGTGAGTGAGAGAAAGACATCCAATAACTTCTCTTGTTGATATTTTCCTTTTTATTAAAAAAAAACAACTGGTAAAACAGTACAGTAATGACTATTCTTGTATGCCTTTAATGCAAATTCTGCAGAGTGAAAAAGTGTTTTGTATGTGTATTTTGACAACCAGTCTGTAACAGAACCAACGTGTCAAAGCAAGCAATCAGTGTGAATAAAGAAACATTTTCCAGGATAAATGGTTAGAGTCCTGCTTTGACAGCATATAAATACAATGATTGACATCTGTTTATTTGGACCAGCCAGAATCATTTAGTCAAACTGATTATGCTTATTTGAACATCCACTGGTGGAAATGTTGTCTCAGTGAGGATGGACAGCACTGTACATGTACTGTTTTTGACCCTGAGATACAAGCTCTAAGACTCAAAGACCAAAATACTGTGCGTGAGTGTATTTTTAGGTTTTTGGACCATTGTTACGAGGTGTTTTTTTTTTTTTTGTTACAATTCACCAAAAAATCTGTATGATGAATGATGTATAATTTATTGTTACATGTCCCACAACTAATTTCACTGGCAATTTTTCTTTACTCTTTATTTATTCAGGGAAGTTTCACTGAGAGCCAAGTGTGGAAGCTGCCCTCTGCCACTTTCCCCATCCTGAGTTAGCCTGGGTGTGGGGATTTTTTTAAACCACCACTGCCATATTGTACAGTGGATTTGTTAAGTGAAATTCACTCTGACTGGAAGATCTGATATTTCATGTGCATTACACAAACATAGACTGTGGTGGGCTGTATTGTGTCGTGTGAATGTAACACTATGTTTTTACTACCTTTAATGTAATGTGTATATATATGTGTTAAATAAACTGTGTTTAAAATATATAATTGCTTGGGGAAATTATTTGTTTTTTGATCAGATTTTACATGATCCTTCTATAGAATGAGTGAGCAACTCCATTCTGCACAAAATAAACTGCTTTCACTGGATAAAGAAAGCCTCTTGTAAATTGATGACTGATGATCACTAGATGTGGTTTGAAGCCCCTGAAAAGGTCAGTTAGTGGACCTTAGGTTACAGTAAGACAGAGAGTGACATTTGGTTATATAACGGCAGTTTTTCAAAAGAAAAGGCTGTCTGGGTGGACGTTTAGCTCAGTTGGTAGAGCGTCCGACCCATGTATGGAGGCTATCAGTCCTCTGCAGCAGCTACTGGTTCGACTCCTGCTTGCGGCCCTTTGCTGTGTCATCCCTTCTCTCTCTGCCCCATTTCCTGTCTACTCTCTGGCTGTCCTGTCAATTAAAGGCAAAATTCCCAAAAAAATAACTGGCTGACCCTGTCCACAGTTTTACATTGCATGTTTACGTGCTGGCACTCCTCTTTGCTTTTTCACACTGGGACGTGTCGACCACCATCTATTGTAGATAGTAAACGGACTATGAATAAGTACCTCATATATGTCTACTTCAAATAATGTGAACAAACCCACAACTGAGAGACCATGACATGAATTTCTGAAATTTTCGCTCTTTCCAGAGCAGTCAGTTTCTCAGATGTGAACTCTGGGTATAAACAGTTCAATCGAAAAGAACATTTTCCATTTTCTGAAAGAAAACACACACATACACACACACACACACACACACACACACACACACACACACACACACACTGATTTATACATCCTGAAGTTCAATAGTAGATGTACTGTATATCACTGGGCCAATCCAGTGACATTTACCAGTGACATTTCAGGTTCAAAACTTGTTGAAATGTTGGTCATCTTCCTCTCCAGTCATCTGTTAAATATCTTAAATTAAGTGTTCCAGTAACATTTAAAGGAGTGACTGTACAGTAGAACAATACAATCTCAGTTCATCAAGGTTTTAAACAAAAATAAAACTCCCACATTGAGGTCAAAATGTATAATTGGTACCGGACAACTCACGTAGTAAACCTACCGTAAAAGGGCGCTCCCACACTATGATGTCAATATGATGTCAAAGGTCCTAAAACAATTGTGCTTTTTCCTTGTCTTTTTGTAGGTACAGAGGTCCATGCAGAGGGATGAAAAATGTCATAGGCCGCTGACGTAGAAGCGCAAGGTCTCGACGTAATCAGAGAAAATACACACTCACCCACCTACGCGTCTCTGAAGCATGCGAGGGAAGTCTTAGTGGTGAGGTCACAGCTCACCACAGGATGACTGAACATACACACGCAGGCACAAATACTAAAACACACACGTCTTTCAGCGTCGAGGTTGGGATACGCCACAACAATGGTGGAACGCAAGCTGGACGTGTACCCTCTCAAACACACACATTAACACACACTCACAACGAGCCTTCCTGACGTGTTTGTTGGCGGTGAAGTCTGCAGCGTACGAGCAGGAAAACGTGGGTGTTAAGAGGTGAACCAGATGCCACTACGACATGACTCTAGCACACACATACACACACATTTTAACAAAAAAAGCTACATGCTGACTCGGCCTATGTCCATAAATTGTTGGCTGGTTTTGGCCTGTCAACAAGAATGCAACCTTTTGATTTATTTGAAATATTTAGTCAAAATGTTTAAGTCTTGTCCTCTCAGCAATAGAGTATCTGAAACAATGCCACACTGACTGCAGGGATTTGGGTTTGCACTTATTTGTGAACACTCTTAGAATTAAGGGTTGCTTCCTGAAGAACTGAGGTTCCATCCAGAACCACTTGAAGAATCCTTTTCTTTATAAGACTTAGGGTACATTTGGAACCCTTTTCATCCAAAGAATAACTCTTTCATCAAGGGTCCATAAAGGGCTCTTTGTACCGTATAAAAGGGTTCTCAGTTGATCCCCCTGGGTGGGTTCTAGATAAAAGCTTTTGAATATAAAAGCATTCACAGTAGAACCCCTGTGTGAGGTGTTGTTAGTACCCTTATCGTATATTCACATTACCGGCGACACAGCTAAAAAAAAAAAAGCCCAAACGTGGCTGGCTGCCACGTTTGTTGCAAAGCATTGTTGCAAAGGCACTAATAAAGTGCTGCTTAGTGGTTGTTCTCATCAATGAACTTTGTCGCCAGTAGTCTGAACATACCATTAGAATGTGGGAGGGTTTTGGGTGAAACCTTTCACAGATGGTTCTAGGTGTAACTCTTTGTGTTGGGTTCTAGGTAGACCTCTCTTAAGGGTTTCCAAGTGGAACCATTATAAAAGGCTCTACCATTCGGACAAGCCGAAGAACCCTTTATGGTTCTAGTTAGCAACTTTGTTTCTAAGAGAGATTCATGTGTCTGTTTCTGTGTATACTGTTCTGTATATACTGTCCATGTATGTAGACCTATTTATGTTCCAGAGCCACAAAAAATACACACACTGTGGAATCACACAACTCGTATGTAGACAATAAGACTTGTTATCATGCTGAAAACATGGTCACAGTAAAGTGCCTCCAAAGGTAAGTGTGTAAATGAGATAAATAATTCAAATCCAACTGCAAAGATGTTGAGATTAGTTCTCTGTATTGCTTTTGCCATCTTGTTTGCATACTACAGCCAGATAGCAGATCTCTCGCTACTATCGCCTATTATTGGTCACATCCATGGTAACGTCTGTGTACATGTGTGCAGTATTGTCTGGTTGCGTGGTAGCCAAAACTCTGTGCACATGTACTTATTACCTTGTGTGTGCCCACGTTAACCAGTCGCGTTCCCATCTAAATCCTACTCATTTCCATAACAGATCTCATAAACGAATGAATGGAAAAGGGAACTGATAACTGTTGTTGTGTTGATGGTAACCTGAGACAGGGAAAGGTGAAAGAAACATAGAGCACTTTTTCAGATTTTCTAATCTGCAGCACATAGTGTATTTTGTAGGTACACTTAAGAGAGAGAAATAGCTAGAACAAGACAAGAGGATCCAAACTTCCTTATGACAGGCCCACAAAATTGCACAAAGCACCTCATTAGGGACCTCATTAGGGCATTTGTATTATTGTAACAACTCAAAAGTGAATGATTTCCAAAACATTTCATTCTGAAATGGTTTCGCCCACCATGTATCTCCCCGACTGATGATGTGGCAAAGACCATGAATTTCATTAGGTCCTTGTTGAACTGTACATATCTGACATGCCTGTGGTAGTAAATTTTACTGGCCAGTTAATGGTTACTGTAACTGCTCCTTCTGAACATTTTAGTGGAAGATTTCTTCTTCTATTTCACATTTCTGCAGTGTTCAAAATGCTTGTAGAAGCATATTTTTAGCCAATAGATCAGGACTATTTAACTAGTGGCCCGCAGGCCGGCTACGGACCTTTTGAATTTTTCTATGGGCAGCAAGAGGCTGCCTACAAATCTGGCTGGCATGTGTGTGATATGATGAATAAAACTAAAGTATCTCTGAGCTTCTTTGAGACATCTGAACCATTGACTTTATGAACCCAACCAATATAGTATCTGGCTTGGTGGGCCACAGACAAACTAACGTTTGTAACTAATTTAAGAAAATGTCTCTCTTGAACAAAAGGGATGTAAAGTTGAGTTTGAAAATTGCTCTAATTCCATAGTGCATGGCCTGATTTATTTACTTTGTCAGCTGCAACAAGTAATAAAACGGCGTGTTTACTGTGCAATGGATGCATTACTGTGATAAAAGAATACAATTTGAAAATGCACTACAAGTGAAATCATGAATAGTTTTCTGCTTTTCTGAGGACCCAGAGGAATGTATCTATTTTTATACTGTAAGCAGGGGTGTAGCAGTAAATACAGAGGTGGGTAAACTGTGGCTAAACTGTAGTTTACCCTCTGTTTTCCCCTCATAGATTGATACAGTTGATCTGAAAATAGGTGAGTAAACTCCCAGCCTTATTTCAAAGCAGTGGATAAACTGAGTTTACTTACCCCACTAGCCCCTGACTGTAAGAGTTATTTGTAGCCAAAGATTTACAAAGTATTCTGTGTAGCTCACAAACCCCCAGTGATTTTCCTGTTTATCCCACTTGCTACTGAAGTTCAATAGCCCTGCAATAGAAGTGTCAATTTTCATTTATTCTCCATTTGCGTGTTTGATTAAAGTTACATATTGTTTGCACCTATTGCATTTTTGATTAACCTGGAAGGGGCACATATTTTAGAGCACTCTCAGAAATTTGTGGTTTTGGGCCATATCATTAAAACTGACTAAAATGTTTTAATTTATTGCTAGAATAATGATAATAATTACTCATTAACCAACTTTCAAAGGCTACACAAGATACAGTATTTCTTGATCACTTAATGTATGATTAGAGCATCAGACCGGAACTATAGCCCCAATGTAGCACATTAGCATAGTTTTAGTCATGGGGTTAATCATGTGATTATGATGTGCAAATTATTATCTATTATTATCTATTTTTTCTACTTCCCAGTGTCATTACTTTGCCCCTGTAAGTTACAGGTTAAAGCGATATTCCACTATGCGAGAATAAGCCATTTTATATGTACTCACCACTATGCCGATGTGATGATAGGTGAAGATCTTCAGTTCACCAAACAATCCTGGAGTTTTAGGAGAAGCAGAGTAGCAGCCTCATCCAGTACAATGGCAGTGAATGGTGACCACGGGTAAATTAAAAATAGCACACAAAACAAACACAAAATGTCTCCATCCTGCTTGTGTGGTGTAATCCAAGTGTCTGCACGCGACATTAAAAATTAACCGCAAAAGACGCCATTTTCGACATGTTTTTAGCAGAAATATCAGCTGTTGCACGTAGCCTCACATCGGCATAGTGGTGAGTACTAAAATGGCTTATTCTCGCATAGTGGGATATCGCTTTAAGATGCCAACCATGAGCTACACCTTTCCTGGTTTGGTGCATTTCTTTCACCCTCGTCTATCTGCTAGTGCTATTAAACACACCCCAAAAAAATTAAATTAATAAATTTTAAAAAACTATTACTGGTATTATTTAATCTGTAATACTACACACATACACATAACCATAAAGACCGCATGATACAATTTATTTAAAAAAAAAGTTATAATAGTAATTCAATTAGGGCTGCCATTGAGGAACTTTAAATAAGAGGAATCATGAATAGCACAAAAAAATGTGCGTTGGAAGTTCATTGATGACTGTTGGTTCACGCTTTTTAGTGGCGCCATTGTACTCAGAGCAAAGAAACATCATGGCATACAGTCAAACTGTGACGAAAGTGGAAATGAGTGATAGGAATGGAACGCAGGGTTACACTGGTCAGCAGATGACAACACTGCAGCAGCCCACGGGAGGATACAAGTCTTACAGGTAACTCACACTCATGTAGACTGATATAGAAGTTGTGTGGCGCTAAACTGACAAAATGAAGGATCGACTTGTCTTGTCTTGATCTTCTTACTGAACAGCCAAATTAGATTAGACTAACAAAAGAGTTGGGTAAGCCCTAATTTCCAACTATACTACTCTGACAAGTAAAACTGGTGGTTGCATCTTTGAAGGTAGACGTTGGTTTTTGTGACGTCTGTGGCAACTATGAAATTGCTGTGTTGAAACATGCAAAAGACATCATCCAAATAAACACTGCAGTTCATGCATTTTTTAGATTTAAGGTCACTCCAGTTCTGTTGTAAGTCAGAGGGGTAGGTGACCTTAGTGCCAAAGGTTTTCAGGAAACTCTGGCCACACCACTTTAATCTGTGTTGTTGTACAGACAGCGAAGAAGCATGTTGCCTTGTTAAGGTTCTTGACCTTCTCATATTCTCCTCTACGCCTTCCTGCGGTCCACCTCAGAGTTCTTGTTTCAGGATATTTTATATCTCTCACTGCCTGGGCCCCTCAGATGGAAATCACAGTGGACAAGTCTTTATTTTACTAACTGATGAAAAAGCCTCAACAGGATACTGAAATTATCAATGTAAGGCAAAGATACCTAGAGAAAAATTGGACGCATGGAGGAGCAGAGGTACGTTAGCAGTGGAGAAGAAAGGAGACTGAGAATGATATAGTGGTGTATCTGCTGAAGGCCCATTGAGAGAGTGTGAAGAGAGTAAAAGGGGGGCGGGGGAGATGAGAAAAAAGGATGAGGGTTCCTTGTGCCCAGCGTTGGAAGTGTTGCCAGTCAAAGCAGTGAGTCACATGCGACCTTGAGAGAAGAAATAACAGCAGAGGGATCCCTGGACTTCCACAGCAGCTGATGTGGTCACCTTGTTTTCTCTGGTGAGGTTTCTGAAATGATTTAGGGGAAACTCTTCTGGGCTTATGAACTACGTGGTGTTGAGACTGACGCATGCAACAAGGCTCATTCACCAGAGAGGTTAGCATGCCTGCCTGATACTGAAGGGACAGGACCATACATGATTGTTGATACAAACATGAAAATATTTATTAGTCAATAAACAATGAAATCAGTTTAAATCTGTATGCAAAATGCCAACCCAATCATTGAGTGAAATGGCTCGATTGATAGTATCATCATGGTGCATTAAAGTCGAGGAAGATATAACTACTTCCAGAATTCTTAGAGAGGAGAATTTCATAATAGATTTCTATGACACAAAATATCTATTTTATATTTTGCTCATATTCATCTACATTTTGATTCACTAGCAGGCATGACACGGGTGTTTGTGCTCGAAAATTAGCATGACTTCAGATCATTTTTAGTCATGCTAGCAGCCATAGCAAGGTTGGGTGGTAGACCCCTTTAATCCAGACTGAAATATCTTAACAACTACTGGCAAATGTTAGCATGGTAACATGCTAAGCCAAATGGTGAATAATGTAAATTATACCTGCTTACCTGCTTTGCATCAGCATATTAACATTGTCTTTCTAAGCATGCTGATTTAAGTATTTAGCTTAAAGCTGTGCAGTACAGCCTTAGGGTGCAGCTAGCATGGCTGTATTTTTGTTTTATTAGCTGTTAGACGTCCTATCATTTGTTGAAAATATTAGGTATTTGTTAATATAATCCCAAGCAGGATTTATGTATTCATTGTCATTTATCATTTGTTGAGGGAATTCAACAAACACAAAATAAACAGGAAAGCTAAGAAGTACACACATTTACTGCATCCAGATCAAGTGTCATCAGAAAGTATGGTGTTTAGGCTGTAATGTTAGCCCCTAAAACCAATATCAAGGCAATATATTTATTGATAATAGTACATTAAATTGGATGAAAACCTAATGTTTGTCAAAAAGTTATTATGGCTTGATTTGCAAATTATAGCTCAGGGCACTATGACCAGAAACATACTGGCTATTTACTGTACATCATTCAGCAGCAGATTCTGACATAACTGCTACCAGGGAAACTCCCACACAATAGTGGGTAAAACATATGGAGGAAACTATAACTGTTCACTACTGTTTGCTGTTATTTTCATGTTAAAAACATGCCTAGTCTTCAGTAGTGGCTTGCCACTAAATGCTGCACACATACCATATGAATGGACTCCAGTTCAATGTTTCCCCTGTTTCCAGTTGACCTTGACATTCCCTGGCATGTACTGCCTCACTGAAGTAATGTAAAAATTAAGATACATTTCACATTCCTGCCACCGGATGACAAGCTAATAAGGGCTATCTGGTGGTGCAATTTATTAAACAATTCGAGTGCCAACATTGTGCGTCAGAATCAAGTCTTATCAGGCCAAAGACACATACACAGGGAGAGAAGGAGATTGCATAATTAAAGAAAATTGAAGTTGATGTTGCTGAAACAACACACGTATTGTTTTCAATAGGAAATGTGATATTGATGTGTCCTGGCCATTATAAACTTAGCTGTGAACTAGACCGTGGACTATGCAACGATCAGAATTTAGGTTCAAGTTAAAAGCAGTGATATTTATGAGGTCCATAAAGTCAGGTGCACTGTAGCATTGCAGGCCACACAAGACAGAATACTACAGTGTATTCAATTTTAAGAATGAACTGTTTTACAGACAATTTTTCTGGGAAAATTCTCCCAAACTTTGCTGGGAAACTATCAGATACTGCAAAATGCATCTCAAATAAAGTAACAGTTGAATTACAAGGACGTATTTTACAGTGCTTTAATTATTTTGCCGCCAGCTGGGGAAAAGTGACGGTCAGGGAAAGTCAACAGACAAGAGGCAGCAGCCCGCTTCCCTGTTTGTCCAATTCGCTTCATGAAAGGAGCGCTGAATGTGTGTGTTTGTGCCTAATGTTTACTGTCCCAAACGAGCTCGTGGCAAAGAACTTCTTACTCATCGGCCACAATCTACAGTGGCGAGGACCCAAAGTAAAGATGGCCTTACTGTGCAACTACTGTACTTACAGTGTGCGCTACAAGGCCTCACCCCTGGCGACCTCAGTTACACCTCCACAAAATAAACGGAGTAAAAATAAAACACATACCAAAAAGAAAGCGGAAGTAGATTTTGGCAGCAGGCCTCTAATCTGACACATAATTTTGGAATATTTCTGGTTCAATAAGAAATATTTAATACTCTCCACAAACCATACCAGATATTCCCCAGGGTAGAAAAATGGCTGTGCATGTTGTGCTATGATGAACTGTAAGTAGTGTTACTACTTTACAGTATTAAGTGACAAGACAGTATAGCACTTTTCTTAACAACATTACAAGGTGCAGAACCAGTTAACACATTAACACTTTACTTTGAGTCCTGCTAATTAGTGTTTAAAAACATATAAACATAAATGGCTTATAATAAACTCTAATGTTGTTGTGGTTGGATGTTACAGTTATAAAGTGTTTATTAATGTACCTTGTATTTGTCATCAACTATAACTCTGTGTATGTTGTATTTTGTTTAATTTCTAAAATTAACAGACGTATGTTTCTGTGGAATTTAATCTCTATCACATCGTGTTACTCATCATAGCCACACCTCTACCTGTATTGTAATTAAAATGTGGATGCACAGAGATTTCTGTGGTTATTTTGCAACAGGTACATCATGTATGCATCATCACACCACATACAGTCTGGCTGAAAAGGGAGTCAGAGTAAAGGGAAGGCAGTATAAGCTACCTGCTAACTGTTGTGGATTACGAAACAGTTACTCATTAATCTTTCTCTTTGGTGCCATAATAGGAATAGAACTTTTTTTCTATCCATGCCAGCTGCACCAAGATTGCTGCATGCTACCAAACTGGCATTACCACACCCAGGAAAATGCCAGTTGGCTGGTGCAACACTACGTTTCATGCCCTGCACCATCGCAAGAATGGAGCCTTAAAGGCCAAAATACAATGAAAGCAATAATTAATAGCCTACATTTGGTGCGTGTCAATTGACGCCCCTATGATGCGCTGCAGGCATCAGATTTGAAATGCAAATCTCACAGAACCAGAAGTATTTTGGGAAAATTTATGTTATTTATATGCATATGATTATTTCTTTAGTATTCTCTGTTAATAATCTGTTTCTTTGATAAAATATTGTCCTCTGGGGGAAAAAAACATCCATAACTTTTCAGGTCAGTCTACAAAATGACCTCATAATAAACTATATTTGTGTTTCTTATATTATTAGAATGGCCAAGAGGTGAAGAGGGGGAGACGGCACCCAGACAGTTCATCAGTTTAAAATAACGCTGTGCAGTGACAGACATTTCAGGAGATGAGCATATGACACAGATCTGTCTATTGGTCACTGTTAAAAGAGACTCCAGTCTGCAGTGTAGTTCATATTTCACTGATAAACATTAGGAAGAAGAGAAACATTAGAAACATTAGGATTCATGATCGAAAAAACAATTTTATATAACATCAGCACTGCTGACCGACAGTATTGACACACCTCTTTCTCTCTCCTGCCCCCTTTCTCTGCTGTGAGTCTGTACACATTTACACTTTTTTAAATCAACTGATTATTTTCATAATACCTGGTTTTAGGGGATGCTGTAGCCCAGAGAGCATCCACTTCTCAAGTCCATCCCTTTTTTATGCCTTTCAAGTCTCCCCAAAACAGGTACCGCAGCTGCAGAAAAAAAGTTTTGGTCCTCATTTGACCCTAGTACAATGATGTTTAGCAGGTGTAATGTTTATCATGTTCAACATCTTAGCTTTTCATGTTAGCATGCTAACTTTAAAAAAAATGTATTCAGGGAGAGTTAACAGTGAGCGATGCAGTGGTGACAATGAGGGAGCAGATTCATCCTCCAAACTATTAGCTGTTAGTTTTCATCTGTTAATCTGTTAATCTATGTATTTTTCATCCATAAAGGTACACTGTCACTAGTTAGTTTTTGTATGTGAGGTGGTGCGCTGACAGCGGTTATGTTTTAAAGGATAACTTCGGTATTTTTCAACCTGGGTCCTATTTCCCCATGTGTATGTGTGTGTATGATTGATAGCTGCAACTCGTTTTAAAATTGGTGCGGTATTGAGGGAGACGGATGCAGCCGGCAGCCGCGAAACGAGTTATAACGGTAGATATCGGGGCAATTTCGTCCGTCAAAGTTTGTGCATTAAACATACTTTTTCCACCACAGTCCGGCTCAGATCACCAGTGTAATCTCTGTCAACAGTATGCTTCACTTAGCCTACTGCTTGCTGTGTGTGACGACATCTCGCGGGATCTTGTTTGTTGCCGGAAGAAAACAGAGTCATGCTGACAGCCGGTCAGAGCGGAGTTAGCTGTCCCGGAGTTCAGCTGAAAGTTTTACTGCAACTATTGAAAACAATGGTTCGTGTTTTTGCGTCATCGAAGTGCAAGAACAGGATGTCGTGCAACACCCCGTACAGCTTTTACAGGCTGACTTTGTCGCACAGCAACATGCTGAAGTTGTGGCTAATTGTGCTACAACTGGATGCTAACGCTCCTGTCCAGACACTGCGCCTGGCAGACCATCTGGTCTGCAGTGCACACTTTTCTCAAGATGACTACTGCCAGCCCAAGAAGAGAAGACATCCAATCCTGAAACACTTCACCAAACACACCTCAAGAAAACAGCTGTCCTACTCGCTGCAAGTAAGACATTCTTCAACAAGCAAAGATCCTGTGTCACAGAGTGAACGGTAAGAGAAATGCTTTGCATGTTGTTGACAGAGATTACACTGGTGATGTGAGCCAGTCTGTGGCGGAAAAAAGCACATTTAATGTACAAACTCTTACGGACGAATTTGCCCCGATATCTACCGTTATAACTCGTTTCGCAGCTGCCGGCTGCATCCGCGTCCCTCAATACCGCAGCTATTTTAAAACGAGTTGTAGCTGTCAATCATACACACACATACACATGGGGAAATAGGGCCCAGGTTGAAAAATACCGAAGTTATCCTTTAATCTGTTATGGTGCTTCAACACCAGATTTAGTCAGGTAGGCTAGTTCACTATCTTGGCCTTGCTATTATGATTCCTCCTCTATATCACGGTGGTGCATTTCACTGTTGGTCGTTGTAAAGCTGGATGCTCTCACTTCTTTCATTCAGTACTGATGGAGATTATCATGCTATGGCATATTCAGCAAAACTAGTTTGAAAATATCACGTATGCTGTTTGTCTGCTGTTTGTTTGTCCAAATTTATAAGCCTCTTCTGCTTCAATAGAAACCATAGCCAATACAGCATATCTAAAATTGACCTGAATTAAAGACTGGGTTTCCGCTCCTGTCTGTCTTCCTTTTTGCTGCACTTTCTATTTCTTTCTATCTAAGACCTACTATCAGTGTATTATTTCAAAATTTGATGTTAAGTATGCTTATTCAAAACTGACATAATCGAGACTTGACAGCGGGGTTTCCACTTGAGTCGAACATTTTCGCTTTGTTGTCTTTTTCCATCATTATCTCTGTGAGTATTTTCCACTGGGGTAATCTCCTGCAGTCTCTGGTTACCTTGGAAAAGATGACAAACAGGCCAGCAGCCTCTGAAACAGCAGCGTGTTTTCCTGCTCTCTCACCAGGATGCCACTGGCATGCAGGCCACTGGGCTTCCCAGCACTGGGCACTTAGCTCTGCTCAGAGGAATGGCCTGCCTGACTGCTAGTCTGCATGCAAGTATGTGTTGGGGAGTATGTGGGTGGGCGTGTGTGCTGTGCATGCAGTCAGTGGGTTAGGCGTGATACAGACAGTTACCAGAGAAGATTAATGTGTGGTGGTAATACAGAAGTGTGCATGGAGAAGGAACAGCCAACATTTTGTGTGTAAATATTCATAAAGATGTTGAACTTTTGGCCCACATTTTTGACCCTCATTTTTGCTACCTTGCCTGCTTCACCTTTTGTCAAGTAAGAAACTGACATAGAGATCTGAAAGCTTTTACACACCAATGGTGACGCAAATAAACGGCACAAAATTGCAAATCATTCAGAGGCGAATTTTGACGGTCCGGACTATTCACAGCAAGTGTGATGCAATTCAGCAAATAAATTATTAAACTTGTAAAAAAAAAAAAAAAAAATTGCACCATGCCAAAAGATGGACTCAACATCAAGTGATGATGACCTGGTGCTCCTTTTACTTAAACAGAACAGAAGAAAAATGGGGTGGGGGTCGCCTGTAGCTTAGTTGGAAGTTCAAACGAAGATGTTGAAGATGATGACTAGAGGACACACCACACCATACACACCATCGTCACACTGTAGCTCTTGCTGTTCCCCTCTAAACTTTGTCTTTTAGGGACTGTTCACACCAAAATCAAAAATACATATACACATACTGGCCTAGAATAAATGGCACTTGGCTTGTAATACCAAAAAATACATTTGAGTAATTTAACAGCAGTGTCTTCTTCCTCAAGATATTTCACAGACCTTGTTATGAGCAGTTTCATGTAAGAACTACTTTCTTTCTTGCAGAGAGTAGTTCTGGGTGATTCTCTGTAGAAAGAAAGTTGTTCCTACATGAAAGTACTCACAACAAGGTCTGTAAATGGAAAAGATTTCTGGAAAGAGACATTGTTGTTGAGTTTTTCTAATGTCTTTTTTTGTCTCTGTAGTTCTTTTCCTTGTGAAACAAGCAGTCTTCCATGTTGAATGTTTTGAATGGGACAACATGCAGTTTTACAGATGTGTATATATCAAAAGCAAAACCTTAGAAAAATCAGCTTTGATCCACAAAACAGCAATATCGGCCAGCAAAATTCCTCTGTTGATGCGAAAGCTTGCATTGGCTGGATACAGGTTAAAAAAAAGTAACGTGAATAAATCACACGAAAAAAGTGTCTCGCGTGCAAAGGCCTTTGTTCACTGAATGAAGAGAGCCTATATTTCTGCGTTCCTCAACATCCCTTCACAATCCCTGAATGAAAATTACAGGATAATGACATTGCGCCATGCTGAAAGAGATTTAATATTCCTATAATGACTGTGATTATGATTATGACAGAAAGCAGGATGGTGGGGTGGAGATTGTTAAACAGTACTTAAATGGTAGGTTGGAAGATTTGGTTAAACAGGAGTTTTTTTGGTTCTTTTCAGCTGCCAGAAGCCACAAAATGACAAACCAAAACCACGTTTGAAAAGAAATGTAAGCAGTATTATCTACTTCAAATGAGTGTTTACAGCACAGTAAACTACTAAAATTATATTGACATTGTAGACAGACAATATGAGATATATAATAGAGCAACAAGGTGTCAGATATTGCAACAGTGATTCCAACAAAAGCATAACAATACACGCACAGTTTCATTTAAGTGAGTCACACACCTAATGAAAAACCTCTGGAAAATCTAATGACTTTCAAGTAATCATGTCGGCCTCACAGGAATCAGCTGGCTCTTAATAAAGTCTCATGCTGGTCAAAATTAATGACTGTACTTATGTTACTGACTTAACATCTGTATACTGCCCTAAGATGTGTTCATTGTTTATTAAACCACCCATGTTAAACATGACATGTCATCTAAATGTGCGCCAACAAAGGGAGGCTTATTATGTGAAGCACAAGAATGTTTGAAAATCTGGGAAACATGAAATCAGTGTTTTCTGGTTTTGTTTTATTATTGTAAAGGCTCAGTAAAAACAGGTTTCAAACCAAATGCTTGCCTCTGAGAGTGAGCCGATAAAAGTTTACTTGAGGTCGAAAGCAGGCAAAAGTCAAAACCTGGCAGGGGAGACGAGGCAAACTTATGCAAAGAGGTCCAAAAGGCAGGCAGGGGGTCATAACAGGATTACAGGCGGGCAGAGAAAATGGCTGGAATGTTAAAGCAGAAGCACACTGCTTTAGCATATGTCCTACAGGCCTACTTGCATTCATTACCTTCTGCTAGAAGTATAAGTTATTGCGCTGATGGAGGTGGGAACAGTTGTGCACGTGGGTGGAGCTTAGAGGGAACACTTCACTTTACTTCACTTCGCTTACTTTACTTAGACAGCCTTTTCTTTTTTGTGTTTTTTGGAGATTTTTCAGGGTCAGCCACATATGTAGATTTGGCCTTTGGATCATACATGGAGGATCTGGATAAAAAGCACTAAAATGTTTGTTTCTCAAAACATCTCGTAATCTACAGGCTTCATGATCTACATGGAGAGAGTTGGAAGTTTTTGTCTTACTCCTTGTAGATCAGAAACCCTTGAATATAACATGACTAAACTCTAACATCTTATGATATTTAGTTAACTCAAACTAGACTAAAAGTAAAACGATCCAGATTATTAAAATATGACTAAAACTAAGTGGTATTTGAATCAAAAGAATGGGACTAAAACTAAATCAAAATTTGCTGGTAAAATTAACGCTGGTGCACTGCAGAGAGTTCAGTTGTGTGTACACTTGCCAATGAAAGTCAGGAATTGTTCAGGGTCAGCCACGTTTTTTTGGTTTACTTTTGTTGTTGTGAACACGGAACGCTTCAAGGTCGGAAGTTGGAAATTTCAACTGTGAAATTCCGACCTCTGACATTGTCTGGAATGCAGCATTAGCACATGGCAGGGGGAAAACAGACAAGGAAAATATGACGCTTGGAATTGTCTGGCATTATGCCAATTATTAATTTTTATTTTTATCTATTTATTACTTTGTAAATATTTTTTCATAAAAAATATTTATTGTTAGAGAGCATTTTACTGACCTCCATTTTTAAATACCCATGGTTATTTTCACAGTTGTGGACATTATCAAAACACAAAGGAGTGACAAATGAGTAACTATGTGTGTGTGTGTGTTTAATCATGGGTGTGGGTGGGTTCATATGGTTCAAGGCTCGTGTGGATTTGACTTTGAGATAATTGCGAGTAACGGGTCGCTTCTGGTACGTAACTTTGCAGGCATAGTTGGAGGCAGATTTGCAAAACTGGACCCGTGTAGGACTGATCCCCTGAATAATACATGACTCACTGAAATTGGTGTTTACAATATAATGAGTTTGGAAAGTCTATCAGCTAGTATCACAGCAACATCATGTAACAGTTACACACTGGCATTTGTCCTATTAAATAGCTGCCTTTTATTAAGAAGGTACGTCTTATGTAGTATGAGGCAGATGGATATTAGTTTGTCAAGATTGTTACGGGCAATGAATAATAATTTGCATTTAGTTTTATGTTCTGTCTGTTTTATGTCTGCGGGGTTACCACTGTGGCCCGACCATCTGGTGCATTATCCTAATTGCGTATATCTGTGTATAGAGGAAAGAGGGTCACACTCAGGCGTTATATTGTAAAATAAGCCTTTACTCAATCATGTCTGACAGAAAGTTACACAAATTACCCTTAGCACTGATGAAGTTTGGGTGGCAGAAAACGTTTTGTGTAACCTTCTGCCAGACATGATTGAGTAAAACCTTCTTAAAAGATATTACTCCTGAGTGTGACCCTCTCTTCTCTATACATGCATGTATATGTTAACCTGAATGAAATTAAACTAACACTGAGCTCAGTGTGATGGACCAGGAGACATTAGGCCCTGCTAACCACAGTCGAAGGAAACAAGTTGAGCTTGCCATAGTTCTCCAGTACTCCTTGTGCCAGGACCTTCAATAATTAAGTCCAGTCAGGCAACTGTGCTGAGGGCAGCAGGTCAAATTTGAACCAGCAGGTTCCTCTAGAATAATTACCATTTACAATGGACAATTTTCAGGTAATAAATTAACTTTGTTTTCTTTACAAAAAAGCAACAATGGAAGGTTTGTTAACAGCATGTTTGATTTTCCTTGTGCTGCTTACCTTGTTAGACTCTCTTGTAACAATGTCGTCACCTCTCCCAAATCCCAGCAGTCAAATTGGACTGGGTTGTAAAAAGAAATCCTTAAATTATGAGCCCTTCCTGGTTTCATTTGCTTATTCCTACCAATATATATGAATTTAGGAGGCCCAAGGGCCGACACAGGACTTCCAGTCAGCCTCTCTCCGTCATTTGCAGCCAATTATACTTGTTTGCTTTTCTAATGAAACATACTTTGCTCAGGGTAATTTTACACACTATCAGATTGTACTGAGCTGCGCAACCACACAGATAGGTAGGCACATGCTTTTCACATGTTAAATTGCCAGCCAGCCAGGAGTGGGAGCTAAATCCACTGATGGGTTCATTACCAGTAAAAGGGCGTTGAAAACTATATTTGTCTTAGCTGGGGTCTGACTGACTGGAAACGGCACAGAGGAAACCGTTGAATCCTGCAGGAGAGAGAAATTGATAGGTGCACCGATGGAAAAATGCCACAAAAATGAGTGAGGGAAGAGAGACGGCAGAGGAATTTGAGGAAAATAAATACAAGAAAAGTTAATCTGATATATAGATCTCAACTCAAAGATGACAAATAAGGAAAGAGAGATCAGGGGAGACGGCGAATGAATAAATATCAATGAATGTGTTCCTTTGGGCCTTCACCACACCGTGCCATGTTTGTTTAACAGAGGTTGTCAGGAGGAGAATTTTGTTAGGCTGCGCCCCATCTATCCATGGGAGGTTTTCTTTTCAGCAAGGTCTCCCTCTCTGACCACAGCCGTGGTCTGCTGACGGTCACACCGCGGCCAAACCCTCGGGCTGCTTGCCTTTCTTGGAAGCGTCATCACGACCACATGAAGGGAAAGAGGGAATACCATATTGTTCTGTTAAAAGAAGAGGAGGACCTGTGAGCATGAATGCATGGCAGACAGCAGGCATTTACACACACACACACACACACACACACACACACACACACACACAAAATCTGAATGACCTCTTACGCTAGAAAGAAGAGGTGGGCCAGGAATCTTCACCAGAACAGCTGCCTGCCAGGAATAGTATCGACAGTGTGTGCGCATGTGTGAAAGAGAGAAAGGGAAGGGATGCATGTGATGCTGTGTCTGGATCGTAATTATGTCAGTTGTTTGTCTGATTGTCGTTATTTACTTTAATTACTCTGAGTGCTGTTGCTAATTGGTTTAAATGACGACAGATGTGAACTCCACCTGTTTTCAAGTGGATCTCTTGGGAGGAAGAACAAAGTTGTGGCTCACACCAAACTTCATGAATAACACAGGGGACACAAACAAAAAACTCTCTCTTCCCTTTGATATTGGAGTCATGATTCAACATGCAGGACATGAAGCATGCCGACCAATGCAAAAACCACTCAACCCAAGTTTTTTTTTATAATGTGTACATACACAATACAACGCAAACCAGTGTAACCTGGCATGACACAACAAAAAAAAAAAAGATACAATGATGACTTAAGTTTTGAGAGATTAGTGGTCTTGAAATCAGAGACCTACAGGAGTGATTAAGATGATATGTTTAACCATTAAATGTGATACAGTATAAATGCACAACAATGCCATATATCCAAATCAGAGAAGGTGCTACACATTTAAAAAAAATGTTAAATCCATTATGACTTCTGCAATGAAACTGGAGATAAAAGAAAGAAATTGACCCCATGTGACCATCACTTTTCTTTGATGCCCATCCCACTTCCTGGTTAGCGGCTGGACGATCCTGATTGGAGTGGCACCTGCTCCAGCTCCAGGCAGAGAAATCATTGAGTCTCATTCCCAGGTTGTCAAATTACAGAAGCTTTGGATTGTTGGATCGAAGATGGGTGATTGTTGAGTCTACAATCCCAGGTCGTCAAACACTTAACGCTTTGGGGATGAGACTCAGCAATCAACTATCCAACATATGATTGGCCAAAGTCTTCCATCATGGGCTAGATTTCCTGAAGCCTGAAAACAGAGCCAAGAGGAGGAGCAGAAGTTTAGTTTTCTTACAGACCGCTTTAATTACATTATGCCGAAAGGTTATTACACAACTTTTGCTCAACAATGCCAAAAATAAACTGAGTTATATTTCTACTTTGTTTCATTTAGTTAGAGAGAGACTTGGTTTGTCAAAAGCTCTGTTTTTTGGTTATAATTCATTTATTTATTTGATTTGAGCAGCACCCACAGGGCACGTCATTTGTAGTTCACCTCTTTTGTTTCGTAACATTTGCAAATCCCTGCAATAAATAACTTTATTTTACTGAACCCCTCTGGTTTTATGGTGCTTTCCCTTTCTCTAGAGCTTGGTCATAACATAATCCTATGAGAAGCATTCGAAAATTTCTGACTCTGGCGATGTCAATTGTTAGTATTAAAAAAAAGCCAGCATCTGGTGGCAGTATACACCTTCACACCCCTCTCCTCAATCCCATGGATCTCTGACCATTGGACGCTGGAATTGAGGGGCTAACAGCAGTCTGCATCAGATTTGATCATTTTTCTACAAAAGTAAAATTTGGCTTTATTGTTTTTGTTCATGGTGTCACAAGCCACACATATTTCTCTCAGCCCTCACTAGATGAAGTCAGAATTGATGACTTTTGATTTATGAAATGTTAATCTTGGACCAAGTCATGGGTGTGCTACAGCATCTGACACAATTAGTGCAAAGATGCACATAAACATGTTTGCTAAATTGTATTTTGCTCTGTGAGAGTGGGGTAATGTGACAGCTGTAATAGCTATAATGTTTTATTTAGTCAATGCAATATTTTGTGTTGTTTATTTCCAGACTTCCAGACGAGCTCATTTAATTTTATTTATTTATTTTTACAACACATGTTTAAGATTATTTGTCACATGCTCATTACTAGAAATAATCAGAAACATATGTCTTAACTGAATGAAGGCGCTGTACTCTTACAGCACTGAAACTTGTATTTCAATGATTATTTCATTTTAATTTTAAACAAACAAAGAATTAAATGTGCCTGCACCTGAAACTATGGGTTTGGTGGCATTACTAAGCTGAAAAATGTGTTTGGTATGATTTTTTTCTCGTGAACCTCCATATCGATGTGTATCATTGTACATACCTTTTTGTACAGAAGACATGTCGACAGTAGGAAAAGCACAAGTGTAAATAATAAATCAATGATGGCTGCATCAACAAGTTTGGGTCAAGAAAACAGGCAAGAAAATCTAAGGGTTGTACAACTAATACAGTGCTGTAGGGATGCTTGATGTAAACTGCAGATGATAACATGATAACAAATATAAAAGTGGACCACTGTATATTTTCATTCAGTAGAATTAAACTGTCTTTACCTATTCCTCATTGAACTAGACTAAACTGACATACTCAAATGTTGCATTTGTAATTGCAGCTAATTAATGAAACAATTTTATGTCCAAAGGCACTAAAACTGAATCAAACACATCTGTGCAAAATGAGCACAACTTTTCAGTGAGTTGCACCCCCAAAAAATGTTTTATTCAACAGATTATCTGAGAGTCAAACTTGTAGTGTATCTAAAAATTGAGAGGCTCCACCACTGTCACAAACACTTAGGCAGCCAACTCGTAAGCTTGTCCAGATTTTATGTTTTTCATTAAATCAGATGTGTTCAAAGGGTGCGTATGTTTGGATTATCCCTAATTGTTAGCAAATTTCCGGCTAGGTTTGCTGTGACCTTAGTTGTGTAGAAATATGTCTCCACATTCAGAGGAGATTTTTATGTTTTAATTTCAATTACATTAAGAAAGTAAATTACATTTCGGAGTGTTTATTTATACCTGAGTGAGAATAGTCACGTGGCAGCTAGTTATTTTCACTCGGCCGCCTAGTTATAAAGTGATACAAAGTCTATGAAAACATGAGGGTGTGATGGATGAATGGGTTAAACACAGCGCTTTTCCTGAGACAGGGCTCAGGTCCTGACTTAGAAGACTGGACTTTGAGTCCTGTGTTTTAAACTTAGTTGGCTTGCTATTTTCTTTTTTTTTAAGTTACTATTTTTTTAGTTACAGTTTTCAGTCACAGTCTGGTTAGGTTTAGGCAACAAAACTTACTTGATAGGCGTAGGAAAAGATCATGGTTTGTCTCTGTCATGCAGGTGCAAAAGCATTGTTGGCTATGGACACCTGGGTGTTTGTCTCTGCCATGCTAGGTTATATACAACCAGGTCCAAATAGCTTTGTCAGCTACTGACACCTGGATGCTAATAGCATCTGCCGTAAGTATTTATCAATTTTTCTTTCTTAAGTCATCCAATATGTCCCTGCATTGGTTGTGATTGGCACAGGTATATTTTGACAACATCTGAAATTTACGTAAGTTGTAAAATGCATATTGCATGTAAAAAGGACATTTTGAAGATAATTATTTCAATATTTGTCTGAGTGCTACATCCACACCAGTCACACAGCTGTTCTTTGCTCCCTCCAGGTTCAGATTAATATGAAGGTCTTGAATTACAGACAGCTATTCGGGGTATTTCCCTCAATTTGCCTCTGTGCTCTTATTAAATATTACCAGTCAGATGAAGTGTGCAAAAGAACAACTTAAGATCCTTTATGACCACATCAACATACAGTAGGTCAGACACTTGATTTTATGGAGTCAGCTTGAGGTTATTAAATGCATTCCTCTTGTGGTAAATCAGCGTAATCTTATTGTTTTACCGTCCATCCTGTCATCTCCATGAACTGCACACAGAATATGAATAATGCTGGGAAAATACATAGTACTATGTAAATGTAATATGAGCTAGTTATGAAATTCCTGTTCGCATTTGTCATCAATTTACTGTACGAAGTTGGAGTTTATGGATGAATTTATACTGAAACTATTTTGTTTTTTTCTCTTTGTTGCCAAGAAGTGATGTCAAAACAGGACTGACACTGAAAGCAAGAAATGAGTTTCATTCAGGCTTCGTTATAAGCCCTCAAAGAACATGTTTGTGCTGTAAACGGTTAAAAATCGGATTTTCTGTTCCTGTGTAAATGCAGCCTCAGAGGCCATAATCAGCAACGCTCTGGTGATGCCTCTAAAAACAGTTCAGCGATCCCCGTCTGGTCGGAAACTATTTATTTCCACATTCAAAGGCAAAAGGAAACATAAATGAATGTTCTCCAGTGGAATCACACAGTGGCTCGCGGTGCTGGGAAGGCAGTGTGGGCCAGCCAGCAGAATAGACTGGTCATGAATTGGTGTGTGGGCCAGCCAGTGCCTCTGCTGGTAATGCTCAGCAATGGGTGGTAGAGTGGTGGAGAACACTTACAGTATGTGTCAGAGGTGAATAAACAGTGAGGTCTGATGCTGTAATGGTTGGCAGAGGTCCTCACAGTTAAAATCACCTTTATTAGCTATAATGCTTCACACACTGGCTTGAATTAGAAGGGAATAACCACGGTTAGTAGTTAATTCTTTTTCTGGTAGCAAAGCAGTGTGTAAATTTGCCCAGCATGGAAATGTCCAAATCTAATATGATAATTTACTGAGACACTGTCTTTATAGGGATGACAGCCTGTAGTATAAATGAGATGAACTCTCTAGTTTAGATTCCTTTTTATTCCACTCTGTTGTATGTGTCTAGCCACGTTAAAGCTGCAGTAGTTAGAAAGCCAAAAAATGGTTAATTGATGATTCCCATCTGAGTTAGGTTTTGCTTTATCCGTCCGGAGCCCCTTTTACCAGATGAGCACCATGCGCTTACAACACCTTACCGGGGTAATTGTGAGAAAGCATGGACCAGCAGAAATCAGCTGTATGTACTAAAGCAGATACCTGAAAGTATAAACAGCGACAGAGGAGAAAAACTACATTTCAATACATAGAAATTCAGTTTGAAGGTAAAGGTATTGAGAGCTGAACATGAACAGGCTTTTAAAAACTGTTTTTCTCTGCTCTTCTGCACACACATGAGCTCAATATCACAACATACGCTCGTTTGAGGGAGAGAAAACGAAGCTTGTAACAGTTTGGCTACGGTCAGCAGGACGTGACCGCAGTGGCTTGGAGGCTCTGCTCCAGAGTCGGTCCATCTCGGGTGCTGCTCGGCATGATAAAAGCAGTAATGGAAATGCAAATGAGCGCAACACGTTTTGACTCAGTGCGGCCACAAATACCAGTGCAAAACCCCCATGTGTCTGTTTGTGTGTCAGTACTGACAGTACTCACCAGAGAAGACCTCTCTTTACACTCACAATGTGACTTTCAAATACATTTCTCCTCTAGTCAGCAGTCATCTTGGTGCTGCTGCACACAGGTTTACAAGCAAACGTGAAGATAAATCCACTTTCTAATTCCAAAAGTTTAAAAAACAAACAGTGAGCTCTCATCTGGCTGGTCCGTGGATCCACGATTTCTTTGTGGATCTGTGCTGCAGAGGGCTGAGAAGCAGGAGTGAAAATGAATCCACTGTTTAATCTCAAAGGTTTAAAACATACACTCTGAGCTTCTCTCCTGCCAATACAGGAGTCAGCATCAGAGCAACTCTGGTGTTTCTTCCTCCAGAAACTCCAGTCTGCCACTGACCCTCTCCTGCAGAGCTCCTCGGGTCTAAGCAGCTGTCTGTCCGGCTCTGTGTATCAGCTCTGTCCAGTCCTCTCTGCCCATGGCAAAGCCCAGCAATAGATGTGAATGAACACAACTGAAAGTGAAGTCAAAAGTAACCAAGTGACCTGACAAACTCCTGGGCAGAGCAAGTTGCTCATTAGCTGGACTCTTTTTTTTTTTTTAAAAGATTATCTTTCTGTTAATTCTGTTTTAGAGCTACTTTTCCTGTAAGACTTTGCGTCATTGAGTCAGGGTCTCAACAAAGGAACATGCAGGCTAAACTGGGCTAAACAGTTTCACTATATTTTATATTGACATCATCTAAAAGTAAGTGGAAGTTACATTACTTTTATTGATATTAATATTGTGATACTTGGATTAAGTTACTGTCTACATTTTTAACAGGTAATCAGTAACTGTATCAGAATACATTTTTGAAAGTCACCCTCCCAACCTTGTTAGTTAGGTAGTCCCATGGAGAACTGGATACAGTGTTGAAGGAAGGCCTCCTTTCATTCCTGTGAAGCGAGTCAGTCCCCATAGGCCCCCATATTAAACTGCCCAACTTTACAATAGAAATGAACATGTTTACAGCCTGGCACAAAAAACAGTTTTGGTCTCTGTAGCTAATTTCCCTGTTCATGACAACTGTACAGGTATTAAGTGAACTTCTGTATAACTCACCCATTTAAATTATGTTAAGGCTTAAGGCTATTCACAATAAAGGGCATTGTCATTTTGATTGACAGGTGCGTGCCATCACAGATGGCTTGCTGCTAGATTGCCACTTCATTTGACCGCCTCAGCTCCACCCACTCTCAAAATCTTTGCCCTTTTTTGGATTAGCTGGGAGTTAGCCAGCTCAGACTCTGCAAAGATAGCGATGGACGGAGCACCACACTATGAGCTTCACACTCTATAAAGGTATTTCAGTATTTGCAGGGTATTAATAAACCCCAACGATAAGATTTCCAATACTCTCAAAAATACATACACTCCTCTTTCAGTCTCTCTACTGGTGGACAAGACAGCGCAGCTGAGCGGAGACACATGGCATCTGGGAGATGTAGTGACAGAACTAAAGAAAAATGCCTCTGCCCCTATTTGAGAGTAATTTCTATTTATTCCAAGAAAGACATACCTGACAGACTATACTGTTGCAAGACAGGCATTTTAAACAGGCAAACAACAGACACTACATAATTATTCAAAGGAAAATAGTTGCTTGCAGTTGCTGATGCAGCCTTAAAATAATGGTTAAGTAAAATGCCTTGGCCTTAATAGGTACTGTAGTTCAGAGGGGGCCTATAAAGCACAGTGTGGGCACTAGCTGGCATGGTAGCTTGTAACTTGCAATAACAGCAGTCGAGTTAGCTTGTCTAATAGGTGATTAAACACGGGTTTGCTACTGTAACGGCTGGCAGAGCTGTGTGGGCTGGATCACATAATGGCTGCTGTGTGAGTTATACAGTCCTACAAACCAATAAAACTACACCACAGAGCATTAGTTTGTACCCCAACACAAGACTAACTGAAGTGTTATTTCCTAGGGCAGGTTTCTTCAAACTCACTCCATTCTATGCCTGCTGAAAATGTATGTAGAAGTTGTATGCTGATTTTTTTTTCTCAAAATGTCCTCTTGCCATATCTGTGAGTTTTATTAAAGTGAGGTTGTTGTTTTTGCAAGATTAGAGCTATGGTGAACAGATGCAACAGATGTAGAACAGTGTTTGACGGAGAGAACAGGGGAACATCTGTAAAGCCAAAAGATCTTGTACAAGATTAGAAAAAAGCTAAATTAACACGACCTTGCCTCCCTGAAGAATCGTTGTCAAACTGCTTGACCCGGACGCCCAAGCCTCAAGCAGTAACCGACAGTAGTGACAGAATTGTGACGTATTTCAATTCTGAGAAATGGTGAGTATGGTGGTTAGAGAGCTGAATGAAATATTGAGATTAGTTAAAATTGGGAGCGTCTGGAGAAACAGTGAATTGCTGAATTTTATCCTCAGTGACAAGGGTACAAATGATGAAATGTTTTGATTTTCATTCTTTTCTCAAGCAATCTGTGCTTAATAAAGACACACATAACAAATATGGATTTGTTTTGGAATGTTCTGTGCTACTTTTACAACTAGATACAAACTCATAAATACTAAATATTATCTCTGCATGCAGTTTGAAAGTATGCTGCACAATAAGGTCAGATAAGTTGAGCTCTTTCTAGATGTCTGCAATATGTAGCAGAAATACATCAATGCATTCTCCAAAAATGCTGAAGGTTAGAATAGTTTGTAGTATTTTTTCTTAATACTGTTGGCATGGGCAGAACAGAAGGTCAGTTGTCCTGGCCCCTGTGTCAAAGGAAGGCCCTCTAACCTTTAAATAATCTGCTGGAATAGTCTAATACATTTTTTAAAGCTTGTTATTTTCTATCTTTCTAATTTTGCTTTGGAGACCATCTTGTTTTTGGCACAACAAAGAGACACAGTGGGCCAGTCAATCTAGGTATCATCCTGAAATCAGGAACCAATCAGCTGGTCTCTAACCTGTGCAGTAATTTTGCTCAAATTTGTAGTTTTGTTAAACCCATTAAGTAATGCTGCCCCATTTTGCATTCATTAATTGTGTAATTAGGAAAAAAAAAATTCACACCATATTCCAATTTGAGTAATGTGATACTGATGTCTTTGCTAAATGATCAAGTACACAAAATTTTATATAAATATTATAGAGTGTGTGATCACACCATGGTCTCATGTTATAGCATGCTTTGACATAGCTATGGCACTGGTATGGTAATAGTCACGTGGACACACCTTCAACAGATGTTCTGACGACTACTGAATGAATCCCAGCCTGCAGCCACCTACCCTGCCCCCTTAATGCCCGCAATCTGAGTCACTGCAGTTCTTTTCACACTGTTGCACAATTTCTGCCATGTTTCTCATAATTACTGCCATGTTTGTCTATGTTTTTAGGGTTTGCAGTTTAAGAACACCTCAAATTCCCTCACATTTTTCCTGAGTATCTGTCGTAAACATGGTCAAATGCATTTTCCTAATTTTGTTAAGCGGCAAGGTGTGTTTATGATGCCAATTTCATCCAACAAAGGTTTTCACTCACTTTTATTAAGACAGGGCATGGTGTCACACACGCTCATCTCCGGCTGAGGGAAGCTTGACTCACAACTAAACTGCCTGTATCCTAAAGCAGAAATTGGAGCAGCCTTTCATCAGAGGGATTAGTTTGGATTTTAGACAACTGGAGGCTTCTCATTTATGGCAAAAATCTAGTAAGGACAGATCTGATTCTATGGTATAATTGAGTTATGGCATTTTTCTTCTGTTTTTCTTTGTGTGTAAGCCTTAGGCATGATACATTTGTGAAGACAGAGAATGTAAACTGTCAGCTGCAGACTGTCTTGGGAATTTAATTTCACTGTAGCCATAAAAAACTATTTTTGACCAAATGAAATACCAACTCAGTAAAATGATAAATCAGACAGTCTTTGGCAAGCAGTTCACAACAAATAATGAATTACTGGACCTATTGAAGTGATGGTACCATTTGACCATGTAAAAATGCTCTGATAAAGACACAAGCAGAGCTCTGGTCAGCTTGTGTTGGTTGCGAGATACCTAAGCAATATCTAAATGTGATTAGGCTACTAAATTATGGGGCGCCGTTTGTAAAGTTGGTCATGCTGAAAATAACAGCAACATTTTATCACATTCAGCTTCAAATCATGTTTTAAAAAGTGGTGTGAATTTTTGAAAGTCACTTTTTAGCACATTTAACACAATATTTGTTAACTTTGAAAATGTATTAAATAATTTAAATTTAACATTTAGATTTAACATTTAGATTTAGATTTAACATTTAGGCGTAACATTTAGATTTAACCTTTAGATTTATATTTAAATTTTAGATTTATATTTAACATTTAGATTTAACATTTAGATTTAGATTTAAAGTTAAATCTAAATCTAAAAGTTAAATCTAAATCTAAATGTTAAATCTAAATGTTAAATCTAAATGTTTAATCTAAATGTTAAATCTAAATCTAAAAGTTAAATCTAAATCTAAAAGTTAAATCTAAATGTTACGCTTAAATGTTAAATCTAAATCTAAATGTTAAATCTAAATGTTTTGGGTGAAACTAAATATTTAGCTAATATGCAAATTCAAGATGCCGGCAACCGGAAGTACCAAAATAAAAGCTCGAGGAGGTCAAAGTCTGTTTATAGCGTCAAAAAACGACTCCCTCTCTCTCTGATCAAAAATAACTTCAGAATCAAGTTATTATTTTTGGTGGCATTTTTGCTTTAGTTGACAGGACAGCCAAGTAGACAAGAAACAGATCAGAGAGAGGGGGAGACACGCAGCAAAAATGCCGGAGGCGGGAGTCGAACCAGCAGCCGCATAAAAGCAATATCTTCAATTCGTGGATCATGCACTTTACCCACTGACCTAAACGTCCACTGACGTCAATATTTCTATATAATTCCACATATCCTTTTTTACCATGACAATGAAAAACACCTTGTATTTCAATTTTATTATTTGTATTTTAAAACAAAAATCAAATAACCACTCATTTTATATTTTTAATACACGGACCTCAGACCTACTGCCCCCTTGTGACTAACTGTAGTGGCCACAGGTTATAAGTCCCGCAAAAAAGTGACACTAAAAACTCAAGGTACTTGTAAAATATAGTTTCTCCAAACGGGTTTGTTATTTTGGGTAGTTATTATCACTGTAATCTATGTCCAAGAGTCAATTTCTCCAGAAAAGATAGTTGTTTATTCGTTTTTTGA
>JAJHUR010138041.1:0-11819 GCA_027495735.1 Lutjanus campechanus
GGTACATTTTTTCAGTCATTACGTAAAAATGCTTCCTTAGTCAGTGGATGTTTCATGTATCTAACACACCGGATGTGTGTGTGTGTATTGTGCGTGTGTTGTGTTTGTGTGTGTATTACCATAGACTGTATTACGCAGCAGCAGCAGCAGCAGTATGACAGCAGGCGGCTCATTACTCAGAGGAGAGCTCACAGCTCATTGATAATTAATGAGGAGGCAGCGGCCACGGGAAAACTGGCTGCTTCAGTGAGGAATATTGCACCTTTTACTCCATTTAGTGCTCTGTTATTTACTCTTGTTACATCCATTATGTTTTCGCATGTTCTTTCGTCGACGTTAGTACTTTTAGCTTTGGGTTGCGGAGATAATGTTACATGCGTGACAGTCGTTTCGTCAGCTCTCGCGTTATTTTAGAGATGAAAACTGTAAAGCCAAAGATACTCTATATACTAGGTGCGTTCGACATGAACTGCGCCTCGCCTGGCATGTAGACGAGACCAGGCGGCCGCAGCAGAGGGCGGCAACAAAAAGCTGCAGTCAAGTCGGACAGTTGCCAGCTGCCGTCCGACAATATACCAACAATATACCGGAAGTGACAAAATATCTCACATCCTGTTAAAACCACCTGTAGGCTACTTGTAGTTTTCAGACCTTCGAATCGAAGACAATGGCTGAAGACATAGTATATGCATACATATGTTTGCCTCTGTCCACTGCACTTCATCCAATGATGTTTTCTTTACCCATGACGAACTTGTGTGTCACTGCATTATTTCAAAAAGTGTATGTGGCAGTGGCACCAATTACATCATTTTTGGTGACTGGTATTTATTATTATTACTGATTATTAGTTATTTTCCCACTATTTCTATTTAATGTAAATGTAAAAGCGATTTAATTCATGCTAAAACATTTTAGAATGAAATCTAACAACCACAGAAGATTTCTTTGTGAACATTTATTGCACAGAATTACATATCTCAATTTGACAGGATTTTTTTGTTTCCTTTTTTTCTTTTTGATTTTATTGATAAGTGTCCACCATACATATATACATGACACTATATACAAACACCAGTATATATACAAAATGTACAACATATACAAATATACATATAGCCTATACATAAAACACTTAGGGGTACCGTACCTGAAAAATTTATTAAACATATTAAAGGAATCGCAAATGTCCAGAGTCTTCATTGCTCTTCTGTCTAACCCAAGAATCAAATTTCTTTTTCACTTTCTTTACCAGAGGATCGAGGTTCATATTAGCCCGTTCCTTTTGATATTTACATAGCCTACTTTGATACCCAGATATGAAACCACATCTTTAATAGGAATCCCGCAGATTTGAAATAAATCATTAAGCTTCTCTTTTAAAGCAAACAAGTCACACTTTCCAATATTTACAGTTACGATTTGACAGGACAATGGGTTTTTACACGTGGTATTTGTTGTCAGAACTGAGCACCAATCAGCTCGCTCATCAGGATACAGCCAGGCGTTTCCCATCATGCTGTGGGTCTTGCAGTCGGTGGAGAGCAACTGCGGCGCCTGGCTCTGAGAACTGCGGCCGCTTCGGTCTCGTGAGGTTATCGTTGCCCACGTGTGCATGACGTCAGAGCAAGTCGGGATCAAGTCGGACACAAATCTAACCGGCATGCATTGTGCGGCGATCGCCGGTGATCGATTCTGCGCAGGCCTGGCTCATCTCGAACGCACCTATTACCAGTGTTGCTAATTGTTGAGTCAGAGTGCTGCTATTGTGCATGTTGGCTCACTGGAAAGACTCGTTAATGGAATAACAGGACCTTAACCAACATCACTGGTAACACCTGTGTTTACCTGTGCTTAATCTTTCTTCCAGTCACGCTGACTTCTCAGGACTGTGTGGGCTTGTACACTCTATGCTTGACTGGCACCTTCCTCGCTGTCCTGTTAGATTTGCTGAACCATTAAAGGCAGAAACATTGACGCCTTCATAATCTAAACTTCCTTGTTCATGAAGTTTGGATTCATCAGCATAACTCCTCCCAACTTTAACCTGTGCCCCGTTCACACGTACACGGCTATTTTTAGAAACGGACATTTCACCCTCTCCGTTTTCAAAAATAATTCCGTGCACACGTATCCGTTTACAGAAAACTTTGCGTTTACACGAACCCGTGTATGTCTGCTGCCAGGACATTCCAAAACTGTAGGTGGCAGTGTAACGAGAAGCTGAAGCCCACGTTAGCCAATCAGAATCCCGAAAATAGCATCCATGATCCATGATCACGCGAGTGCAAGTTCTGTCGCATACTGTGACGTCTACTGCCTGCGTTTTCTCCGTTTTGCTCCGTTTACATGCAAACGTGCAACCAGAGTTTTCCAAGATCTCCACTCTGGCCGGAGTTTTTAAAAAGCATCGTTTTCAGAGGCGAATTCTCCGTTTGCGTGTAAACGAAGGGTGCAAGTGAAGGGATATTTCTCCGTTTCTAAAAATAACCGTGTACGTGTGAACGGGGCACTGAGCTGAGGCTTAATTGGGACAACTGAAAACACCTGTGTGGGTGTGCAGGCCATTTTAAAATCACCAGGTGATCTCACTTTACTCTCATAGTGGTGGCTAAGCTCATGTGAACACAAAACCTTACAAAAGATTTCTGCTTTTCAGCCACTTTTATACATTTTAGCCAATTATACCAATACTGTGGTAATTAAGCTCTACATGTACTCAGTGGCATTTAAGGCTCCCTGTCTATCGCCCTACAAACTTGTGAAAAAAATAGCTGGAAATGAGCTCTCCAGTGACCCACTGTTGCTGGATTTGACCAGTAATGGGTGAGTTTGCCTTTTTTTTCTCTGTCTGCTGACAGACATATAAAGTTTAACAGAGTTGTGTAAGTCCCCCTGGAAGTTATCGGTCTTAGCCGAAACTCATAATCACACCCTGAAAGTTTCATAAGTCAAAAAAAAGGAATATTTTCAACATTGCCCCTTGACTCGTTTACAAGATAATGAATATGAGATACTTTTCTGCCAACCAAGCAGACATAATGATGTCAAAAAAACTCAATCTCTGTCCAATTCTGCTGGCAAAGTTGCTGAATACAAAATATTTGTTCCTACAGGAAAAGCCTGGTAAATGGAATGAATACACTGACAAAAACATGCAGCAACAAAACATAACCAACCAGAAAAACAGATGCAGACAAAACTTCAAGCATGTTTTTGTATTCTAGAGATGGAACTGAATTGCTTGATGTGAGGTGCGTTTGTCCCCCAAGGGCTTGAAAGCTCAGATGTGTAGCTGAAAGTGTAAATGAATATTAATCTACTAGTAGAAAATCCATATCTGTAATTATCAGTTCCAGGTAAATGCCAGGCTGCAGTGCCAGCTGTGGTGCTAATGAAGATCTCTTACCACGGACTCCATGAGTGCTGCTTACATCAACACACTCCCTAAATCCCCAAATAGCTTTAGGCGAATGACACTGATGTCGAAAATACTGGAAGAAAAAGGTTCTCATCTTATTCATAATAGTGAAATATGTCATTTTCAAGCCCAGACGTCTTCAGTGAACACATTGAAAACCCCTGCTTTATTTAAGTCTTGAAATCACAATAGTTTTTGTAAGACCGTCTGTATCTGAATCACACTGGCATGATCTTTCTCCATTCCACAGCTCAGCAGCTTGAAGGACGCTGATGCTGGAAACCTGAAGACAGACAGGATGGAGGCTGAGCAGCAAAATATCAGATGGTCTCTGGAGGGAAGCATCCAGACTCTGAAGCAAAAGGTCCCTGAGACAGATGAGACCTTTTATCACAAAGTGCACGTCAAGTACCTGAATTCTTTATAATTACGTGCACACCTGCAGAAATTCTTCCTGAAGCGTGAGACCATCAATGTAATACCATAAAGTCTAACGAAGAGAGTTTAAGGTTGCAGTGTTTGACAATAATTTGCATTATTTCTCCTCTTCTTGACAAAGAATAGTAATCAAAGATATGGTAATCGTGGTGGCATTTTCCCAACTCTTTTCTGTCAGATGAAGTTGCTTGAGATGCAAGTCACTGAAAAAAAGAAACGACTAGAAAGAACTATCTCCTCTCATCTCATCGCATCATCTCATCATCAATCATATTTGCACAAGCCTTTCTAAATTCTCCATAAAGTCTTCTCCTTGTTTGTGCTCAATGAGCCACGGTCTCATACATCACAGCAGGCAAGGTGACTGAGCTGCAGTCTGGGTCATGAATGATCACACCGAATCAGCGCACAAACACAAAGACGCACAGACAGAAGTGAAAACAAATGCATTCACAACATGCACTATTTTTGGCGCACCTCTCCACATTCATTATGGACTAATTTGTATTTCTGATACAAGGGACAGTTCACCCAAAAATCAAAAAGACATATTTTCCCCCTGGCCTGTGGTGCTCTCTCCAAAAAATCATGACCCAGTTACACAAGATAATCCACAGACCTTGTTGTGAGCAGTTTCATGCAGGAACTATTTCTTCCTAGTACTGTAGAAAAGAAAGTCTCACCCATAGACACTAGAATAAATGGAATAAATGCTCCTGGTTCTGAAAAGTGAAGCCAATGCAGAAGCGCTTTAAACCTGCATTCTTCCTAATGGCCAGCAGGAGGCGACTCCGCTGGATGCTAAAAGATCTGATTGTATTGAGTCTTCTGACACAATTAGCCTACTTCCCACTTGATCTATTACATCAGCAAACAGTTTCAAAATGATTTTTATGGTTTCAGTCACAAGTTTCAAGTCTTCTTCTATACAGCATGATGTTAATTTTGTAAATTATGGTCCAATTTAGAGTAAAAAAAACAAAGCATCGTATGCTTGAGGGCAAAGCTAAGTGTGCCTGACAAGTCTCTGAGTTCAACCGATCTAACACACAGGGCTAAAAAAAAAAAACTTGGATCAAAATGTGAAACAGTATTGATCAAATATGAATATGGATCTATTCAAATATAATTTAGTGTCTGCCTTAATACTTGCACGGAAAGACTGCAACTACGTGGCCACCATTGCGTTTCTGTTTTCCAACGGATACGGCCAAAACTCGGATCAAAATGAAACTAGGCAGTGCTGCTCAAAAACGGATCAAGACTCCGTTACTAAATCATGTTAAGGCAGTTGTTTAGGACCCAGAAGCAGACAAAGACACCACAAGTCGTTGCACAAAGTGAAGGGGATTTATTGGGACAACCAAGAGGGAGGGGGCACTGGAGAAGGCAGAGGACAGGCAGAGCTGGGTGGATGAGTGGAGGAATGAGCAGCAGGAGTGTTTGTAGATGGCTGGTTTTGGACACGTCAGCACAGGAGAAGAGGCGTTATATTAGGAGGCACGAGGGGAAAACACTGGAATCTCTCAGTAATACAAAGTATATATGAGCGGCCAATAGTGTACCACATAGCTGGCTGAACAATCCGGTGCTGCATGGCTGGAGAGCTGGTTTCTTACGCAGAGTGTAGATGAGGTAATTGCACACAGGAGTTGAGGTCCACCAGGTGCCTGATGAGGACGCCGCACCCACAACACACATACAGGGGAGGAGGAGACACAGGGGAAACAGGGAGAGCACAGGGAAACACAAAGAAAACAACTGGGGTCACAGCCTGAGCCGTGACAAACCGCCTATTTCCCGCTTAAAATGTTTCTAGAAACTGCAAATGTTCCGGTTGCAAAAAAACCAAGATCGCGACCCCGATAATGTCGAACTTGAGGTTTCAAAACGGTAGTCCACAAACCAAAGGGTGGCATCCCAGTAAATGTGTCCACTAATTATTCTGGCTGTGATCCCACCTGTGGTAAATGTAGGTTGCTAAATCTGTTTGAAAACTTTATCCTTGGTGTGCAAAGTGAAAGGTTGTCTGACTTGAGGGGAAAAAACGAGAAAAAAAGAGAGAAAGGAGAAAAAAAAAACACTGAAAAGGTTAAAATTGATTCTGGCATCAAGAAGTCCATTTAATCAAACTCTTTAAGCAATGCAACCGTGTTGTGCGGACTCTTTGCTCGATACAGCTCATTAATATTGTCCCAAAACTTCAGCCATTCATCACAAACCTTGTAGAGAGTCAGATCCTCACTGCTGTCTGTCTTAGCAGCGTGTGTGACAGTCTGGCATTTGCCCTCCCTCGAAAGAGCAAGCCCATATTTCATCACCACCATGCTACCGTCCAGCAGACAGACAGAAATTTGCATCCCATCTGCGGTCCCTGTGTGTCTGTGGTTTCCTTTGTGAGCCAGAAACGGAGAGGGTGTGGGGGGTCATTGATAAGTTGTTTTTCGTGTAAATGTCACAGATGCTGAGTAACAGTGAGGCTCTGCGTCTGAAAATTAATTGGATGAAAAAATAAATTTGACTCTCCGTTTTGAATATGAAGAGGAGGAATGACTGTTTGAGAGAGAAAGCGGAGAGTTTGTACGTTCGCCGCCCATTCATGAATAAATATTTGCTTGGAGTGCAGCAGCTGCTGTTCACATGCTCTGTTGTCAGATTGGTTTGTGGCTCTCGCTAATTATAATCCATTTGAACATCACTGCTTACATCTCAATTGGGTTTCATTTGATCACATCACTGCACGTGGACTTGGCATATCAAAGCATTATCTTTGTGGAAGGAAAAAAAACAACAACTGATCTTTCAAAGGGTAGATACACGAAATAGCATACGGTACGGCAGTTACAATGAAGATTAGCTATTATAAATGGAGCTAATTTTCTGTTGGAATGCTCTTGATTTGGTGCGTGTTTTCTTACCTTCTAAAATGGTTACAGAGAAGGTATGAAAAGCACAAAACAGATAGATATATGTTTGCAAATTTACAATCAAAACTTTCCTTATCCTGACTGCACATTATAGAGATTATAGGAGTGCTTCTGTCTGCGTTCCGCTTACGGGAGAGGTGTGATCATGATTCATTATAAAAGAAAAGGGAGCCAGAGCTGTTCAAGGTTGAACTGGTATACAAGAAGAAGAAAAAGAAAACACAAAGAAAAAAGAAAAAGAAGAAAAACATGTTGAACCCCGAGAGAATTACATCAAAGAGATAAAAACACCTACACGGATTTTAAAAAAAGACTTTGCGGTGCATTAATCTCCGCTTTGAGATACCGAAAGTCAGTTTTGTTGGACATTAAAAGGTGAAAGAAGAATATCTGCATTATAGCTTAATGGCCTACTGACTTTATGAACTCATAAAATCTTTATTCATTTTTTTACCTGAAAGCTGAGCTGAGCTGAAAACTCTCAATTTAGAGTTAGTCTACTTTCCGGTCCTCACCCATGTCCACCAGCAGCCAATGAAAGTTTTTGTTTGTAGGGTGGCTGAACTTCCTTATAGGCAGGTTCAGACCAACCTTAGTCCTGTGAGGAAAAAAACCTGATCCTTCTTATCCTGAGTGGGACCAGTCCAGCAACACAGAGGATCGTGCAAAAAATACACAGCTACCTGCCAAAAAATTGTACCTGGCTCAACTTTTTCCAGACCAGAATGTTGAAAGAGGGTGTGGTTCTGACCAGCCAAATATGTTAAATGAGCTGTATGTATATATTTTAGTTGAAAAGTTCATAAATCAACTAAAATTAAAAACAGAATGTGAGGTAGTAAGAGTTTTGAATTTTTCTGGCAAAGACGTCTATGCATTGTCTTGCAGAGACATCTACTGAAGTTAGAATGCTAACCGGCTCCCTCCGGCCTGTCCTGTCTCGTAACAACGTGTTTTACCTCAAGAGGTGATAGTGAGTCACTGTGGCTTCATTCTACTCTCCAACATGAGAGGATGAGGAAGTGACGCTGCCCCAAAGGCAAGAAACCACATTTGTTAGGATATGAAAATGATAGAAAAAACCAGAGCTAACACTGTGAGTGAAGGGATGAAGATTTTTTAAACATTTTTTAGGCTTTTATGCCTTTAATTGTGTAGCTGACAGCTGGAGATTTGACAGGAAAGGGGGAGAGAGAGAGAGAGTGCACGAATGACATGCAGCAAAGAGGCTCCACCAGGTGAGTCAACAGGTCACCGAAGGGGACGAAGACTGATGCTGAACTTGCAACATTTCTTCTAGACTGGCAAGTAAACAGCTGTTGAGGCTAATCTTGGCTGTTTAGCAATAGCTTATAAAGGTAGTTAGTTTCATAGCTGTTATCTGAAAGAAAGAAAGATGTATGGCTTATGTCTTATGATAGGGGTGGACACTCCAACTTTCTGGCAACTTCTGACAAGTTCTGGCAACATTCTGCTGTCCTCACTTTATTTGGAGTGTACAACTGCTGATCTAAGTTAGACTAAGATTTAAAGACTAAAGTCTGACACTGCTGTACTGTAATATTATGACTGAACTCCAGCAGCCTGTCACTCAAGCTAACATTAGCTGTCCATCAGTAGTTAATGTCACCGGCATAATTTAACATTTTACCACACTGGGTAAATAGTCATGTATCTCAGTGTGAAAGCCTTGGTTATTAAAACTTTTCTTTTTTCTTTCTTATTTAGCATAAATGATCTAATTGTATCTAATATAATTTATTGCCATCAAAAATGAATTAACACTGCTGCCAAAACAAAGAGTTACCGCTCTCTGGAGGCTCATAATTCTTACACTTATCCTTTCCTGTCCTGGGAGGATGGCGAATCAGATATTATGATAGATTTGTGTGTTTATTTGTTTTAAAAACCTGCAACACAGCAGTATTTTGGCATTTTCTTACCTCAATCCCTCTCACAGAAGGGGGTGTGGCCTTGGCGACTGGGGCTCGAGGACATGTTGCCGCTGTGATGTGTGAATTGGACAGGTGGTCAGTTCTTACATGTAGATCTTTTAAAGCACGCCAGGGAAGAGCGGGAGGACGTACAGAGAATGGACCTACAGTATGGGCCGCCACAGTGACCCTCAAAAACATCAGAAGATAGATGGATGGATTATTTAATGTCAAACTTTAATTTTCACTCTATGAACTTGCTAAAATGGAAAAACTAACAAGAAATCACTGTCAGAAGCTGCAATATAACCTGAACATTGATTTTGTATCAGGAATTTGTGCTATAGTATTTTTAATCAATTTTTTAATTCACATCTGTGCTACACGTTGCTCTGCTTTGATCCAAACCTTTTTGCTGTGTCATCATCTTTAGACATACTATAGGTTACTTGGGATTCCCAACGTCCTGTTTTCTTAAAAGTCTAAAACTGATAATAATTTAGATTTATCTTGAAAGAATTTTTCTCTCCCACCAAAAAAACAAAAACAAAAGGCGATTATAGATTCTTGGCAAACATCTGTCTGGTCATTAGGTAGAACAAAAACAAACTGTTATTGATCAGGAGAGCTCATTTTGCAGAAAAGTTTCTGCTCACTCTCATCATTGCTGATAGTTTGTATTGTCCTGCCAACTTGGGGTACCTTTAATTTAAATGGAAATGAGACACTGGTCCGTATAGATCGAGGATCAGGTGCCTGATCAGTGCTTGATCAGCCTCTCCTCACTCTGTGTGTGTGTGTGTGTGTGTGTGTGTGTGTGTGTGTGTGTGTACTTCTTCCTATTTTCTGAGTTTTAGACCTTTATACCAGGGACATTCTTGGAGGACATTTTGGCCATTTCTCACTCCATAGAGCTATTTATGAGTTAAGACCTGCTTTCACGGTTATTAAGTTTAAGTAAAGATCAGTGTTTTATGATTAGACATATAACGATGTAGTTTAGTAGATATACTATCGTTATATATGTGTAGTTTTTGGATCAAGGTGGAACAACATGTCTTCTATTGCACAAAAAGTTCTGTTTACACATATTTTTTTTAGAGTGAAATTAATCAAGAGAGATCAATAAAAAGGCTGCAACAAATAAGAAAATTAATTTACATCGAGAAGAAGCATTTTGTAATGCATGTTGGATACCAAATGGGAGTTTAATTTACAAACAGGGAGCTGAGGTAAAGGGAGAGCCTATTTATCAATCAGGGCACAAGTACGGAAGCTGAGCAAACTACTGCTATAGACAGGGTCAGCAGCAAAAATGCATTTTAGCTACTTACAAAAGGTCCACCTACAAAAATCAGTTTACCTTTACGCTACATTTACCTTGCTGTCAGGCAGCCTCCTCTGATGGGAAACCGCTCTCTCTCCCTCAACCAGACTCCATTCATGAAATGAGTCATTTTACCTCGAGGAACACAGGAGTTGATCATCTCCCACTGCCTCAATCAAATAGTTTGGGACTTTTGTGTTTTAAAGGGTTAGGTCGGAGTCACCGAAGTCACACAATAACACAAACAAACTAACAGATCGAGGCAGCAGATGCAGCTCCTGCGTTCTGTGAGGTAAAACGACTGATTTTACCAATGGAGTCCGGTTGACTTAAAGTGATATTTGTCTTAACTAACGGCTCTTTCCCATTGAAAACGGCTGTCTGATGGCAAGGTAAAGCTTTAAAGCTTTATTTAAAGAGTGGCTAAAATACGTTTGGCTGCTGACCTTGTCCACAGCAGTACTTTGCTTAGCTTTCGTGCTGGTGCTCCTCTCTGCTTCTCCGAACTGAGGGCTACTGTAGGTAAATACACTGACTATCAATAAGTAGCTCACACAGCCCCACTTCAAATAATCTGAACTATCTTTTTAAGTAATGGAAACAAATGTATTTCAGTATGTGTGCGTGTGTGTGTGTGTGTGTGTGTGCGTGCACTTTTCCTCTGGCCGAAATTGCAAAGTGTGTGCAGGTGTGTGGGTGTCAGTGCACTCATGTGTGTGAAATGAAGAGTTATTGAAGTGACTGTATTTATTCCTGCGTGCATCACTAACCGCTTCCATACATCAGCGGCGCCGTCGCAGGTCATCTCCCGTTTTCTCCTCTCCTCCCCTCTCTCATCCCGTCACCTGAACAAAGTTATTGTAAGATAAACCGAGCTAATCTACAACTGCTGCGCTACTAGTTTTTGTTTTTACATTTTTTTCCCCCTTGCATGTCAGGGATACGTTTGATGTTTTCGTACGGCAGTGTCACCACTATTAACAGATTGCAGTGCATCTGTTCACAAGAACACTCCCCTTTTCTCTCAGGTAGAGATGTAATAAACACAGATGGAGTTTTGCTGCCACGGGGAGCACCTGGAGAGAAACATGGTGACTCTGAAGAGGAACATGATGAAAAACAAGTTGAGACTCTCACGATGTCAACCTCTTGGCACCTCTGCACCGCGTCGGCGACAGTGAAAAGCTCCTCTTGATATGTATGAATCAGTTCTAATAATTTAAAACCCTGCTTTGCCTTGTGTTTCGGTGAATAATCAAGGTTCTGCTGATCACATTCGAATGAAGGTGTTTGAGGGCTGAGTCATGCTTTCTGTTATTAAATGAACAGGGACACAAACAACACACGCAAACAGGGCATGTAAAATAAGATGTATTGTGTTTTGCCTGTTTTATAGTAAATGAACTTGACATTATGTGAGCGAGTGAACTCTGACAAGTTATGAAATGCTAACAGCTTTGCAGCATCGGAGGGAACATCCAATAATCAATATACTGTGCCAAACTCATGATGAGTGTGTGTGATCAGTCGCTACGTGAGAAGCATTTTAAAGAAAACATGACCTTTTTGCAATTAAATTTTTACTTTGAATAAAATATACTGCTGTGAGAATACATCAGCCTCACACTTTGGGGCCATTGATGGAAGCCACTTTAAATTCATTCATTGTTGATATTTGGTTTAGTGCAGTAGGGGGCCACATAACGCAACTGGAGCATTTTTTTTTCCTAAATCATACAAATAAACAAACAACTCAGCTGCTAATGTAATCA
>JAJHUR010138043.1:649-28089 GCA_027495735.1 Lutjanus campechanus
TGACCTCTTCCCTCCTCAAGCACCCATTAAAGTCAACACAGCAGAAATAGTGATGTGATAATAATAAACAGGCGGCAGTGTTACAGGAGAGCTTGCAAATTAGCAGACGTGCCAATAATATATCAGTAGTCCGTTCAGTCTGCTGCTAGTCCAAGCTGTTACATTCAGCTCAGTACAAAACTAGCCTACACAAGCACTTCACATAAGATTAATAGCTATTAACAACATAGTTATCAGATTATGATTGTTGCTGTGGCTTTCACAGTCTTTTAATAGGCTTTTAACAAGGATGTAATGTAACAACTGTGCGCTCAGTCATCAGTGAGGGAATCTGCACTGCTAAAAGCGTCCGATTGGGTGATTCAATATGTATAGCTGGTTGAGTTCTTAAAGATGTGTTTCTTCATGTACTGAATAGCTCTATAGTGTAGTATGTAGGGAGGTCAGATAAATAAGTCCAAGCACATAAGAGCCTGACCGACTTTCAATACTGCAATTATTGCCTGTAATATGTTGTCTAGAGATATATTGTGTCTTTTTAAATTGTCTATATGTGTTAATTAATAAACAAAAACAAAAAAACTGGGCTTTTTTGCAATTATCCCTCAAATTAAAAATGAATGAATTAATGATTCAATAAAAAAAATAACATGCCATTAAATGCAAAACAAGAATATGAAAAATAAATGTAGGCATAAATTAATTTATAAATGTGAATGAACTGATATTTCTTTCACTTTACTTTGGTATTAATGTTTATGTTTTATTTTGGTGTTATTTTCCCTTTGTATTTTTCCCTGTATTTATCCAAACGTATTTACTTCTGCATTTGCTTTTCACATTTTTTAAATGTATTTCAAATTGGTTTATACATTTTTTTTCTATATTTTTATTTGCTTCTGATATTTTTTATGTATTCCTTTTTGCTGTTTACTTTTCTTTAGGCTATGTATTTCAGTGAGCGTTTTACATTTTTTTCCACATTTTTTTCCATTTGCTTTTTTTGTTTTTGTTTAAATTATTAAAATTAATACCTTTGAGCACACTAACCCCTTTTTAAAATTATATGTGACATTGAGCAGCAGAAAACACACTGACAAGTAGCAGTATAAATAAGAGAGCATTAGATTCAAGTATGACATAAAAAACAGTAAAGCAGTGTTGTTTGGAAGGCAAAAGTCAAGTATGAATCTCTAACTGTATGATATTACTTGACAACTTCCATTGAGTCAACAGGAAACCTCTCCAAAACAACAGCTGCTTGTGAGAATTATGCCACAATTCAGCCCATTACCACTCAAAAAAATCTGGGTTCTGACGTGTGCAAACAGCTTCTTCAGGTGTTAAACAACCAACCAGCTAACCTCAACCACTATGAAAAATCCATTCAAAATGAATAGAGCAGCAACATAACTGTTACTGTAGGTAGCCAGAAGCATCAGATCAACAGCAACCAGCAGCCACCGAGACAACAGTTAAATCACATCAGCGTGAACAAACAGCCAGAGGGTTTACAGCAGATATAAGCAAGCTTTCAAACAAACAGAGCCAAGACAGCAACTCATGACAGCCATGTCAGCACAAAAAACAAACACTTACTTGGTGAAGCAGTCATCTTCTCAAATAGCAGCTACAATCTTTGGAAAAAGTTGTAACGGCCCGAGGTTGCTCAGTGTGGCTTTTCAGGCAGGAAATGGCGGTTTGAATCCGGTGTGAGTAACGGTCGTTGAACAGAGCTGCTGTTACCGTACCAACAGCAGCTAGCAGCAGTGGAACTATCTAACGTTACATTCAGCCTTATTATCTGACTGTTGGTGGGTTAGCTTCTTTATAAAATGCTACAGTATATGCGCAGTGAAGACAGCAGCAGTGGTGGCACAGTGTGTTCAGACGTGTTACCGGGTGAACAGGTGAGTTGTGAACTTGTGATGCTGTAGGTGAACAGACCAAACATGGGCAGCGGGCATGCACGGTTTAAATAGCCCGCCCTATCCGAAAGGTTGGGTTGTAGCGCCACCAACAACTAGCTAGCTCTGATCTAACTCACATACCTCTTTTTTTTTAACTAAGAAATTGTAGTCACCTGGCTGTTAGCAATAGCTAATTAGCTTTCTTTGTGCCTGGTTAGGCTTTAAAGGGACAAAACACAAGGTACGACACACGAAAACAGACATGGAAACTAACAAAATTAACATGGACAGGGACAGACAACCACTACAAACTAATAAAAACAACAAAACATTGACAGACAACCACTACAAGCAGTAATAAAAACAACGCCTGAAAACAAACAACCACTATAAACATAAGACAACAGTGACAATACAATACATATAATTAATTGCACCTTTATTTGTGATGTATTTGTTGAATGGTCTATATATTATTTTGATGTGTGAATAAATCAAATCAAATGAAAATCAATACAAGCAATACCAGGACCTCAATGCCATGATAAAATGTCCCTGGTACGATATTTATAGCAATATTAAAAACAAAGAAAAATGACTAGTTGTTCTTTAGTGTTATTAAATAATATGATGTGTATGTGTATGTGTATGTAATTATGTGTCTACATTGGTAAAACTAATCAGTGCAGCAGTAAATAGCAGTAATACCAAAATAAACAGTCATACTAAAATAAAAATGATACAATAAAATAATTAACCATGTAATATCACAGTAAATATTCTCACAGTCACACACACATACACACACACATATGTATATATATATAAACACACAAATATTTATTTATTTGTTTATTTAGTTATTCACTACAGTTTCACTAGGCTACGTGAGACAATTTGTGCTGAATGTGTGTATGAAAGGTGCTATAAGCCTAAATAAAGCTGAGCTGAGATGAATTATTTTGAGGTCCCCTTCTGATAGTGTTTCCTATAGAGCCACCCTGTGGGGTTAGGGGTTAGGTTAGGTTATGGTAAAAGGGTAGCACAGATAATGATGGTAAGTTAGGGCTGTGGTACTTAATTTTTTTTTCTTTTTTCTGGCATGTCTGAAGCTTCAGAAGCTGAAAAAAGGTCACACCCACATCCCACAATTTTTTATCAATCATTAGCAATTATTGGGGAAATAAAGGTCAGCATGTTAGCATCAGCAAACTATTGTTAATTTTCCCTACATAAATCTTATTAATTCAACTTAGTTTCACTCCATATTGTCCTCTGGTCATCCAAGCCCCCCTGCAGTGGCTCTATGTCACACCAGTGGGGCCCACCCCACAGTTTGAGAACCACTGGCCTTAATAAAGCTGCATGGAGTTGAGCTGTTTTAAAGTCTGTTGCCCCTTCAGATAATGTTTCCCCTACCGCCCCCCTGTGGAGTTTGAAATTAGATTGGGTTATGGCCTAGCCTGTAAGGATAGCACAGAACAAGATGGTTGGGTCAGGGTTAGGTTGGGGTCAGGTTACAGTAAGGGGAAACATATTGATACAGACAGACCTTGACACAACACTGTCATGGACCCTGCAAACAAAGTATGGCTTAATTTGACTAATTGTAATAATAATAATAATAATAATAATAATAATAAATTTTATTTGTAAAGCACTTTTCATAAAATAATCTCAAAGTGCTACAGAAACCAACAAACTAAACAAAAGACTAGGAATAAAATCAAGACACATAAGAAACCAGAAGTAAAAGCATAAAAGCGCAGAGGCGATAAAAGACATCTATGAACGATCAGGGAAAGCCTTCCTGAACAAAAAAGTTTTAAGCCCCTTTTTAAAAGTGTCCACAGACTGGGGTTGACATAGGTGTTCAGGGAAGGAGTTCCAGATGTGGGGGGCAGCGGAGCAGAAGGCTCGGTCTCCCATGTATTGTAGTTAAACTCCTAGACACAACTGAAAAACATTTACAACTGAAAATCATACCGAAGCATTATAAGAAATTATATCAGAAATAGAACTAATAGTCAATATTTTGAAAGCCAATCATATGTCTTATACATAAAATTTTATTTGTAGACTAACTAGATATCAAATAGTGGAGTAAAATGTACAGTATTTCCATTTTGTGGAGTATTTGTATAAAGTTGTATGAAATGAAAAACAAAGTATAAGTTCTTAAAAATGTACTTGAGTACAGTAAATATACATGGATATATCTCATGAATGCAAAATGGTATGTACTGTAAAAAGTCATAAAATCAAATAAACAAACACATCTGCACCATCATTTAAGATAAACAAGAATATTTTGACAAAGGGATGTTTCTAAACACTAATTGTCTTTTAAACTTGTTAGGTTGTGACAAAGTGTGTGACAAATGCTGTATATTAATATAAATGACATCACACAAACTACTGTTTGCAGTATTGCATTTTATTAAGACTCAGCTATCAATTAAATGTTAATTAATAAAAAAGAAAGTTAGTTCAAACTTGTGATGATGTACAATGGCTGGCAACATAGAGATGATAACAGACAAACACTGTAGTGAAATACTTGGTGGCATATTTTGGCAAAGTCTAGTCTATTGGCTCTAAATGAGGTGTGATGTGGATGGTTTGTATGATTTGGTTCACTTGAGAAGCTGCATTTTGTACAAAGAAAAGAAGTAACCACACCATTTCTAACCCTTTCCTCGATTGTGCGTTAAGACCATTTCACAAACAGAAATCTTCCTTCCTCACTGATGCAGTGATAATGACAATAGTTCCAATCTGTGAACCAGATAGACAACACAATACTCTGAAAATGTTTTATCAAATCAAGCTGCTTCACAGTTTCCATCATTGAGCCCCAGGGTGAAATGACACTTAAATCAGGCAGTTCTACTCGACAAATCGCCTTTCTTCTAGTACAACAAATCAGCTGGTATTGGAAACCTTCAGATGTTTGTGACGTGATGACAGTTAGATAGTTAACTCTTTTTAAATAATACATAGAAAAGTATAACCTCTTTGTAAACACACTTGAAGGAAAGTATGAAATAATCCAGTATGACATCTCTGTTATTCCATTTGGTTATCTGTCATAACAAAATAGAAACCAAATAAAATCTGATATTGATGATATGCTAGAAGAAAAAGATTAAGTAATCACAGCAGTGTAAGAAGAAAATAACTTTAAAAAATATATTTTCACATAAGATGGACATAGTTTAGTAATGCAATCTAATTCCCCTTCAATTCCACAATTTGAAGCTTATGATATCTGATAACAGTGTGTGTGTGATAGGGTTACTATATTGGACTATAGTATATTAAAAAGGATTATTTAGTCCACCACCTGTGTAATCTCACTTGGATCCTTCTACTATAGATACAAGTTAAAGGTCCAACCTTCAAAAATTATATTCTTTCCTAACATTTTATATTAATATCTGATTTTGAAAACAAATTTCACCCTCAACAGTTAAAAGGCAGAAAACCACTTCATCTTATAAAACCTCCTTGTGTACTTTGTTTCATAAACAGAAAATGACAGTAGAAAGCTACCATGCACATTTCTCTGTGAAAATATAACATACATCAGTGACATTAGTTAAGACTCTTTACAACAGCAAGACTCTTCAGTGTGTCTTATTATAACAACTAATTATACACTTAACAATCTGGCAAAACACTACGAGCTGTTGGTCATTGTTTTACCGGTTTGATTTGACATGTTATCATTTCCTCCTCCCACACACCCACATTAAAAAAAAATGGTGAAGACAACTGAGAGAGATCTTTACACATACAATAGAAAATAGGTATTCTTCAGCTCTACAAAATATGTCCAAGTTTATTGTTTCTTTACCTCAACATTGAGGCTGTATTTTTTTTTTTACAAGAATAGATTGGTGGATTACTGCAAAGAAGTATAAAAAAAAATGTGGTTTCTCAGATCTGATTGGAAGAAAAGAGTCCTCACGATTCACAGGCACCAACCACATTTCACTACCATGACGTTTCTCTGCTCTCCTTGCAAACTTTGGCCCAGCCAGCTTTCTGCCACCTGGCTGTTATGGCCCCCCGACTCTAAATTGGCTTGTTTAATGGTCATGGAAGCCTGGCATGGGGAAGGGCCTGGCGAAAGCTTCAACACGGTGGCGCAGTTCAGCAATGCGAGCAACCGTCTCTGGATCCTGAAGAAGGAAGTTCTTGAAGTCCTGGAGCTTTGCTGGTGAAGACAACAGAAGAGACAGAGAGCAGGTTCAGCTAGTTTTATCGCCACTGGTGTTTTTTTCCCTCCTGTATTTCAGTATCCAACAGTTTCATATAAAATGCTGCATTTAGTACTATCTAAAGGCCCTTTTACACTGGACAACAAAACCCACCAACACCCTCTAACCCTGTAATGTCTTAAGTGGGAAAGGGTTACAATTTTTCTTAATTTTCCTTAACCAATAGTTGAACACTGACAATTTATTAATCATTACAATGCAAAATACATGTATTTTTCTCAGTTCAAATTTAATGTAAGCAATTCTAACAGCACAATAGTTACGTGACACAATCTCAACAATCAAGGAACAGAAAAATAAAACGATAAGGCTCCAACTCAAAACAGTTGCCCTTGTCTGCCTGAAAACCTGTGAGCTCTGAAGAAATGGTACACAAAACATACATTATCGTTGAGAAACTTTTAATTGGTTAAATTCCTGGCAGCAACTAATCAATTACTGATGTATCATTAACATCTCTAATCAGCATTCATTCCCAGGTCAAATGACTCTGCAGAAGTATTTATCAACTCCAGCTTCTTTTTCTACGGAGGCAATGGAGGCTTGTTGCCTCTGTTGGTACCTTCAGCAACGTTTGCCATTTTTCCATGCACATGTGCTGGCTTGGATTGATTCAGTTTGATCTTCATTAGAACAGATCCACTTGAAAGTGTATATTTAACTTTTTAGGCATTGTCTTGAGTCAGGCAGCTGTAAACATTTTATTTCCTATAAATTCTTTATAATGAAAGCCCTGATAATTTATTTAAATTTATTATGAAGCAGCAAAATCAGGAAATGTTTGGTTTTCATCAGCAGTATCTTAATGACTCCTCTCCGGCTGAAAACAAACCTGGAACAGTAAAATAAAGCAGATACCCGAGAGTACAAAAAGGGACACAGGAGAGAAACTTAACTTCAAACCGCAGAGATTCAGTTAGAAGCTACAAAAGTACTAAGAGCTGAACACACAGAGACAGTACGGACATGAGTTGGGTTTCGGCTTTCCAGACATTGAACAGGACACATCAGGGGAAACAAACAAACAAACAAAACAGAACAACATACTGAGCTACTGGGAATGGAAAAGGAACCACACACCTTCTGGTGTAAAACAGTGTAATAAATACGCATTTTCAAGCTAATAAAAGACAAAAAACTGAAGCACATGTTCTCACTTACACTGGGCTATGTTCTAATCTGTCTCCCTTCTCACTTACCTGTCTTTTTCTTGACATCCAAGGCAATCTTGAAGCCCTCATCCATGAACTCAACAACTTGCACAAAGTCAGCTTCTTTGAACTGTCTGGAGGTCAAGGCTGGAGCACCTGGGATGATAAACGACACAAAATGTGCAGCTTGAAATACAAAGTAATTATTACTTCCTTTTGCTTTTACAGGTTCAACCATCTCTAGTCAATTTTCTTGTGTGTTTTTTTCTCTCTAATTAGGAACCATATGGTCTCTGGGAAAAAAAAACCCTGGAGCTTTTGGAAATTTCAGTAATGAATCTACAGAGACTCCAGATGTGTCAAACCTACATAGATGCTGATTGATCAGTAAGGTGCAGTTCAAATTTCAATATAATAAACAACTGTAAAAAGTGCAGTACGTGGTACTGTAGATGGAGTGCCTCGCCTTAAGACAATGCTAAAAATGTGGTGGTGGAGATGTGGAGCTCTAGAACTTCCTGGAAGATGATTAAAAACCCAAACATGCTTAATTAATCATGATCTGCTCAGTGCTTGTGGCTAAATTGGTGGCTGACTAATTTCCATATGCAGAACTACATGTTGAAAAACTAAGTAAAACAGATTAGGTGCAGAGGATGTTAAGTGTGAAGTGTAAATTTGGCACAAAAACCCTCACCTTGTAGTTAGACATGGAACACAAAATGCTGAATAGCTGACCAACACATCCAGACTGATCCTGACAACAATAATCATTTCCAAGGGTTTGGAGATTTTAAACTTTTTAAATATACAAATCAGCACTTTATTCTTGTTTTTTTATATATATATATGGTTTGTGATCATACCCTTTATAAGTATGACAAGTCCTTGTCTGAGCCAAGCTAAATGTAGTGTTACATATAGCTGTTACTTACCTAGCCTGAGGCCACCAGGAGTCAGGGCACTCTTGTCCCCGGGGCAGGTGTTCTTATTGGCAGTAATTGACACGAGCTCCAGCACCCGCTCAGCCCGAGCTCCGTCAATGCCCTTAGGCCGAAGGTCCACCAGGACCAAGTGGTTGTCGGTGCCGCCTGAAATATTCAGAATTCTATGTAAAAACTTTTGAAGAGGAGGAAAGTCCAACCCTTCACAGTGCAGACTTAAAATTCACTTTTAAGCCTTTGATGAGACCACCTTAAAGAATAACTTTGGTATTTTTCAACCTGGGCCCCATTTCCCCTTGTATATGTGTGTGTATGATTGATAGGTACAACTCGTTTTAAAATTGGTTCAGTATTAAGGGAGGCGGATGCAGCCGGCAGCTGTGAAATGAGTTATAATGGTAGATATGAGGGCAAATATGTCGCGTAAAAGTTTGTGCATTAAAAGTGCTTTTTTCACCACAGTCCGGCTCAGATCGCCAGTGTAATCTTTGTCAACAGCATGCTTCACTTACTGCTTGCTGTGTGTGACGACATCTCACGGGATCTTTGTTTGTTGCCAGAAGAAAACAGAGTCATGCTGAGAGCCGGTCAGAGTGGAGTTAGCTGTCCCAGAGTTCAGTTGAAAGTTTTACTGCAACTATTGAAAACAATGGTTCGTGTTTGTGCTTCACCGAATTGCAAGAACAGGATGTCGCGCAACACCCTGAATAACTTTCATAGACTGTCTTTGTCAGACAGCAACATGCTGAAGTTGTGGCTAATTGTGCTACAACTGGATGCTAACGCTCATGTCCAGACACTGCGCCTTGCAGACCATCGGGTCTGCAGTGCACACTTTTCTCAAGAGCACTACTGCCAGCCCAAGAAGAGAAGACATCCAATCTCAAAACACTTCACCAAACACACCTCAAGAAAACAGCTGTCCCACTCATTGCAATGAAGACAGTCTTCAACAAGCAAAGATCCTGTGAGATGTCGTCACAGAGTGAACGGTAAGAGAGACGCTTTGCATGTTGTTGACAGAGATTACACTGGCAATCTGAGCTGGACTGGTGCGAAAAAAAGCACTTTTAATGCACAAACTTTTACCAGACGTATTTGCCCTCATATCGTTATTATTCGTTTCACAGCTGAATACTGAACCAATTTTAAAACGAGGTATGCCTATCAATCATACACACACATACACATGGGGAAATAGGGCCCAGGTTGAAAAATACCTAAGTTATATATAAATAAGTTTAGTTTCACATAGACGTGGTAATGTGCTTTGTTAATCTGAGCACTGTATTGATGTGTTTTTCTCCATTCTGGGCCAACATGAGCAAAATATGGGCAATGACATTAAAATGAATATTGATTGAAATTACTTAAGGCCATTTCAGCAGGAAATTCACTAACATGATATTTTTAGTGTTACTTTAACTATGCTCTTTAGATATGTTTGTATTGTCTCATATATGCTTAGCATAAGCACCAAATATGCACTCAGTTGCCAGTTTATTGAGTACAACTAATGCAGTCTGATGTGCATTTCTGAGGCTACAGTTCATGGTGCTGTTGAACTGGATTGCATTATACAGAGGGGTGTTTCTATTATATTGTCCAGCCTTTTTATATCAATACAGACACACCTTAATACAGTTCAGCAGTACCACAAACTGCATCCTTAAAATTATCACAGTTGAATCAACACCTCTCTAAAATAGTTTCAACAAAAGACTGAACATAATAACATTCATGAACGCAGGATTTATTGAAGGACTGCTGTACGAGACTGCATTAGATTTAGCTAGGTGTACCTCATAAACTGACAACTAAGCACACATTATTACTCTAAAAATTTACATACTTGAAAAGACCTTTCAGCCATTAACGTAACCAATTTCCTTGAGTAATACACACTCCTTTTTCCAAGTTTCTTACCAACTGTAACAGTATATGCAAACCTTTTTCCTTTTTTTTTTTTTTAAAAACACAAATATCTACACAGGCATTGAAAATGGGGAGTATGCACACAGTGCAGAGTAAGCACCGGGCTAGTCTGTGTTTTTAGGGTATCAATTGAAGGTTATACATCAAAAAAGAGCTGAGGCCAACAAATTAAATGCAGTACAAGATTCAAGCATTCACTCACAACCAGAAAGTGACTGCTTTCATCTGCTTTTATTTTCTTGACTGACAGGACAGCTACACTGACATTAGCCTATTTGCACATCATGAATTTAAATGCTTTTCTGTTCCTTAATTTGCATTTTGTGACAGGACATTTCTCTTGATTAACTGTTTTGTGTTTTTCTATGTTTCTTTTTGCTGTTTACTGAACCAATGTTTTACTCTGGATTCAAAAAAGGAAGAATGCTTAAATACAAGTTTAATTACCTGACACAAGGGTGTAGCCTTTGCCGAGGAGAGCTGTAGCCATGGCCTTAGCGTTCTTCAGTACTTGGTTGATGTACTCCCTGAACAAGGGAGACTGTGCCTAAACACACACAGACAATATTTCAGCATATGATAATATTTCAGTTGGGGATTCTAAGGTTCTATCTGGGTTTTGAGAAGTTCTGATACACTGAGCTTCAAAGTTTTCACACAGCAAAAATGACTTATAGAACCATCCTCATTCATGCATAAAAATGACAGACATCCTAAATATACAATATCAAAATCCCATCCAATTTTCAATTTTATCTTTGGAACAGGTCAAATGCAGATAGAACTCATCATCATCCAAAGAACTCATTTTCTGCTTGGAATTGTAAGGCTCATCTTGCAAAACATGAAAAGAAGCCATGATTTCAAGAAACAACAGCTAACTCTTAATTTTACTCATAAAATTTGAAAGAAAAAATAGATGGATGAATGTAATTAGTGTTTCACTTCAAATGTTGACTATTTAATGGCTTAATATTTATAAAATATAAGATGTGAAAAAACTGCTAGAAGACTGCTTCCTTAACATGTTGTCATGTTTCTCAAAGTTTTTAAACTTTCTTTTTTTTTTTTTAAATCAACTGTTATCAGTTAAGTTACAAACTTAAACATTCATATGAAGGACATCAGTACAAATGCCAAACAAGTCCTTTTTAAAAAAAAATCATTTTAGATCTTGCTGAGGAGATTAATTTCCTTGCTACCTTCCTCAAGTTAGTCTGCTCATGCCGACATTAATAGGCAAACACTAAAAGAATTGGTTCAGAGTTTTTTTTTTAAGTCTATAACTTTTCTTTTAGTCGTGGGGAAAAAACAGAACCTATCCTGTCACTGAGCAGTATAGCAACATGATAAAGAAGCAGAGGTTGGTTGGTCCTCTTGTGTGCCATCAAACAGCTGACAGACTCACAGTTAGAACCTTATAGAACCAAGTTTGACTTTGCAGATAGCTTGTTTTTTTAGATAAAAAGTTTTTTAAAAAAACAAACAAACATAGAACTTAAAGAAAAAAAATCCCACATAATGTTACAAAGCTGTCAGAATAAGAATATGTGAGTGACTCAATTTTGACAAAAATGTTGGATAGAGCCTTATAATTACAAGATGATGAAATGTTATTTCACCATACCATAAACATAACGTGTATTTTAACTCAAACATCAATTTCATTTGTATCCTGTGATAGAAATACTGAATACATTCCACTGATAACTAATCAAATAATCTGGAAAAACATTCTTTGGTCACCTGAGAACTTTTGGTCTGTAGAAATTTTCCTTCAATGGTGACAGTGAGAGATATCGCCTTTCCATCCTTTAACGGATTAATTTTCAATAGCTGTGTTGCACAGCATTAAGATCAAACTTGAGGAAGAGAAGCAGCAGATGCTCACAGCAGCTTAGTTCCTGAGTCAAGTTGCACCAAAGCATCTCAGCAGTAAGATTTTGTTTCACTGTAAAATTTGATTCACTAGTCATCAAGTTCTTGTTAGGAAACAGCAGACGAGGCTAATAAAGTGTTTCATCAATACAAACAAAGTTAGTTTTTGTTTTATTTTTTCATTGAGGTTTGTGTGTTGTGCTGACCTGTTTGAGTGCCACAGCCACACCAGCGATTGCGTGGTTATGAGGTCCGCCCTGCAGGGAGGGGAAGACAGCGAAGTTGACCTTGTCCTCAAGGTCGTACATGATCTCCTTCCCCTTCTTGTCCACTGAGCGAACACCCTTACGGTAGAAGATTAGACCAGCCCTGGACAGAACACAGACTTATTTACTGACAAAGTATTTTTACCCTTTAATTTTACTCTGAAACCCAACAAGGTTCATGCTGAACAATTTGATTTGTCCCCATCTGTGGCTCAACAGCTGTCTGGTTAGAACGGAAACACAACATCACAGCATCCTATAACTGCTATTAATAAAAATGACCAATAATTTCCACAACACTCTAGAAGTTTGTGACAGAGAGAAACAATAATGTACTCTTAAGCATCTTACCCTGCTCCCTAGCTTCACTGCAGCAATACTAATGAGATTTCACTGAAATTTCTCTTACTCTTACCTGGCTCCTCTGAGGGATTTGTGTGTAGTAGATGTGACCAGGTCAGCATACTCAAATGGGGAGGGGACGGCTTTGCCTGCCACCAGGCCACTGATGTGGGCCATGTCAGCTAGCAGGTAGGCCTTGATGTCGGTACACAGCTAAGGGTAAAAAGGGTGAAAAAGAGAGGGGGAAAAAATACAACATTTAGGATTAAAATTTATACCATGGGGTAGGAAATTTTACATTAAATTTAACTAATTTCTTATTTTTTGGTACAGCAATCAAAGTCACAAAATTACTGCCCGCTATCTATGAATGTGAAGTGCAGTCAATTATTATATAGTCCCCTACTTTTAGGTGACTATTTATGAGTGTAAGTGTATATACAACCTCTACAGCACTTCTCAGCCTTCATCACTTGTTTCAGGGTGATTTCTGCCTCCAGTCTGATCTTCAGCAAGTAAAACAAATACTCAGTTGGACTGAAGCCTGGTGACTGACTTTGCTAGCTAAGATCATTTCAGTGTTTAGCCAAGAAAACCTATGGGACTGTGTACACAAAAGGGAGAGTCCTACACCCCATATAAATGTGAACACACTCCAATAAAGCTACAAGTCATAACTTCAGCCTCAGTCACTGTTTCATTTCAAATGTAGTATCCTGGAGCCATAATACAGAAACTTCCTACCTCACAGATCCTATCATAGCTGTTTGGCATCACTGGTAATTAGCATTAGGAACTGGTTTAAGAAAAAAGTCATTACAGATGAACAGTCCTTAAGACCTATCCTAACTGAAAATAGGACAAGGTGTATTAGACAAGCAAAATCTAAAATAAACTCACTAACTTTGGTATTACTGTTAAGCTGTCCTAACTTTCACCTTTCCACCAGGTAGTGTTCGCTGTCTTCCGTATGACTGCTCTTTTATTGCTTTTACACAATGGATGCCAGATACCGTGGAGACTGTCTGCTATATTTGCTCACTCTCCGTCTGTTATCTCCAAATTTAACGTTGTTGTACATTTCCCAAAAGGAACATCTAAGGACTTCTGTACAGATGTTACCAAAACCTCTAACTTATCTATGCTGAAGTAAAGCACCCACGGTTGTTTTTGCTCTATTGTTTGTATGTTTCAATGTTTGTTTTAAGTGATTAAATATTGTTACAAAGTTGTTAAGCTCAGCAAGATGAAAAAAGCAGTGTACACTGCTAGGTAACAGACATAAAAGTTGATAACTGATGCTGCATTGAGTATTTAGGATTTCCTAACCTGAGATAAGATGAAGGATGAAGTAAGATAAGGCAGGATTCCTAAAGTTAGTGAGAATTTGCTCCTGTGATACCAAACTTAGACAAATCCTATCATAAACTCTTCCTGTCTTAACTTAAGACAGGGAGTTTCTGTAATACAGCCTGAGCACTGTCCAAACATTTATGAACTGCTCTGCATTTGCATACATTACTTTTGAAATAGAGTGCTACGAGAAACTACTGTAGTTACTATAAAAAAACTAAATTATATGCTTACACTTTGCCTCAATCTCTGTCATCAGTGACCAACTGTGCTGTGTATTTTATTAGCCTGTGATTTGTTTAAGTTAAAATGTGAGATAAAACATCTGAGATACAATCTCTTGCTGCAAATACATTTACATTTTTCCCCCACGGTTAAGATTTGATGACCAGCTCTACATCTGTTAGCAGCACCTATCTTAAAGGGCAGATATTTCAAATCAGAGCTGGAGATATTACACTCTTCCGCAGTCTTCAGAGGCCTGTAATATTGCTGCGTAATTCAATAAATCCTTCCCGTCTCTTGCCAGCATTTATTGAAAAAGGTACAAACAATAAACAGCTCGCTAACATGCAAATGACTTACTGGCGACTGATCAGAGCAGTAAGCAATCTTTTTAGTGCTCCAATTAATATGCATTATCATGACAATCTCCCTTCCTCTCATATCTAAACTGGATCAGGACATGTTTATTAGATTAAAAGGCAGGATAGATGGCAGGGTTACTGGAGGGGGTAAAGAACACAAGAGGGTGATGTGCAGTAGCTGATGAATGCCAATAGTGAAACAAATTTCGGATTAGGGGGGGAAAAAAAAAAAACACAAGAGGGGAGCCGGCTCCAATCTACGTAACAACACTGAAAAACTGGAGAGGAGCCCGGGCCGGCAGATTCTGCCATAAAACAGTGAACAGTTCCACAGAGACATGCCAGGGGGAAAATATGGCCCCACTTCAGGCCTAGTGGCAAAGTAGTTATGGTGCTTAATAAAAACACAGCTCTGTAATGGCGGGACACTCCATCTGATGGTACGAGCTAAAGTGGAACTCTGCAACAAAGGGAAGCAGTCATGGAGTGAATGAAGTGAATCAGCGGGTGGGTATAACAAAACAGATAAAGGGGCTCTTGTGCACTGTCAAAGAGAGTGGTGAAGCGTGCAGTTAAAAGTTGCTGCTGTGTACGTGTGAGTCAGTGCAAGTGTCCACGTTTGGTTCGGATGAGTAGGCAAGAGAGGAAGAAAACATCAGTACTGTTGAGTTTGAAAAACCCTAGAAATGTGTTTTTTGTTTGGAAATGTTTGTTTGAAAGTAGAGATGCACTGATTGCAATTTTCTTTCTTCTTTCATAATTATTTTATACAGGTTTCTGTGCTTCTGTGCATTTATTTTGGTAGTAGAGCTCAAGAGAGGCAGGAAAGGAGGGAGAGAAAGAGAGGATGAAACATAGCAAAGAACTGCAGGTTGAAATTGAACCAAGGCTGAGTGCTCGCTCTACCAAGTGAGCAACCAGCGCGCCCTCCAGCTGTCATTTTCTTTGCCAATTCCAATATGTTTTTTTTTTTGATCTGCTGGTTCCAATTCTTCCAAAAATTGTTCTGAGTCCATACAGATTTTTTTTTCTTTTAATTGAAAATTAAATTGTACGTTCATGATAAAACACTGACTGTAATATATTTACTGTAATAATTCATGAAATGACCACAATACGTCTTCTGAGATTGAGGAAACATGCCAAGTCGAAATACTATGATAACAACGCTGCTGCAGTGTTCTCCTTTTTCTATTCCGATCCATAACTTCTGTTATTGTTTGTCCGTTTCATGTTAACTGAACTAACTAAGCCTAAGCAATATGTTAATGGAGTCTGGCAGGTAGTAAGACAGGGAGTCACTGAACTCAAACTTGAGAGTGTGTTTTCAGAGCAGTGGGCTTTTGTTTTCAGGATAAAAGGTGTAATTTTACATTGACAATTCACAGTTAAAACAGCTGATCAGCTTCCAGTGGAGGACTCACTGTTGCTTGTTACTGTCAATCTACAATGTTGTGCCATAGTCAGTCTACAATGTTGTGCTCGTTTTGCACTCCTGCAGTGTTCCTGCAGCCAGCCTGAGCTTCCTCTAGTCTGGGGAGGAAGTGACGGGGAAACCGCTGCCTGTTCAACCAATTTAATATACTTTCTATGGCCCCAACTTGCTATTTGGACTGCAGTACTCATTTTTGGATTATTATTAATTTTTCAATTATTACATATCGCTCCTTTAAATAACTTAAATGTTTTCTCCAAGAGCTCCAAGTTACTACGAGGCTTTGTCTTCTTTTCTCTCTCCTTCTCCACCTTTTCCCTCTCCCCTCTTCTATCCTCCCGTCTTCTCTTACATTTTTTTCTCTATCTACTCATGTCCTTTCATCTATTTTTTCTGCTCCTCTTTCCCCAACGCTTATCTTTATCCATTTCTTGGAGTCTGTCACTCCTCTTACCACTGATACAATGCATTTGGCTGTAACCAGCACCACTACTGTAAATATGCAGGGTTCAACAATAAGTATTGCCCATTTACCCAGGGCAAGTAAAATGCCATGTTGCGCTAGTATATAAAGAAATTCACTAGCCCTAACAGGCTAGTGGTAAAAATAATTAAACTATTAAACTAATTTTTCATTCAAAAAAGGTAGAGAAAGGTAGAGTGTTTTCAGTCTCTCAAATATGGAGATTTCATGCTTTTCTCCATGTAGTGTCATATTAAACTTGATTATCTTCGGGTTTTGGACTGACAAAACAAGACATTTAAAGACATCATCTTGGACTTTTTGTGATTGTGATGAAGATATATTTTCTGTCACTTTATAGACGCTGCAGCCCTAGATAATACATGACAATTCACTTTAGTCTTTCTTTTATTTATTAGTGGTTATAAAATAAGAACAATTTGTATAGGGGAAACAAAAACTGACTTTGGACAACTAGATTTCTGACCCACTGGCCTGACTGGGCAAGTGAAAAAAAAAACATTAATGTTGAACCCTGATATGGCTGTGAAATTACTGTGTCAGTGTGTGCATGATGTGAACCATCACGTAGTGCATGTGTGTAATTTTGACCAGCACAGAGATACAGATTTATCTTACAGCAGAAGGACCAGTGCATCTTGATTTGAAAGTGAATGCTCAGTATTTAGGGTTTACTATGGGGCGGGAATTAGAGAAGAAGTGGTTGGAAGTGGTCCTGGCTTGGTCTGACCTATCACTAAAGGAAGCAGGTGTGTGTGACAGTTCAGTGGAAAAGGTTGGCTGAGTTTTAAATAAGAGGACAAAGCTGGTCTGACCTCCGTAATGCAGAGAGGTGTAGAAAACCAGTTGCAGGAGAGGAAGAAGTAGAGTGAAACACACTCAAACAGAGATAAAGACGGGGTGAGAGCTGGGTGAGTTTTGAATACAGAGAGAGTTCTCCGTGCACCTTCTTGATGCGGGCGTAGTCAATGAGGCGGGCATAGGCACTGGTGCCAGCAATGATGAGCTTGGGCCGGAACAGCTTGGCCGTCATCTCCATCTGGTCGTAGTCTATGAGTCCTGTTGCAGTCTGCAGAGAGACGGAGAGAGAGACAGATTGAGAAGGGAAAAAAGAGTGAAAGAAGTGGAGGGATGAGTGGATGAATATGATTATATTACATGGAGAGTAAGGGTCAGGGGGAGAAAAAAAGGAACATGAGAGGATGAAGAGGACTTGTCAGATATCTTGAGGATCAAGAGCAAACATATCAACACGGAAGAGAGATTTTTTCCATTTGAAGATCATTTGATGCAGCTGCATTTGAAGTACTTTGGCTACCTTAAAAGGGGAAGGAATTTATCTAAGGGAGACATTTCAACCTATCATATCAAGGAAGAAGATGGAGCAATTGCGGTAATGCACCCCTACTTATCCTAATTCAACCTTTCAGGGATCTACTCAACTGGTGTGATGAGGCTGAACAGATCAGACATTGGTTTGGAGACTTTTCCTGCTCTTTAAGCAATTTGAGAAATATGTTAGGCAATCTATTGTTCAGGGGGTGTACTTCAGAGTCACATGAAATGGAGTCAGAACGGACCAGTCAAATGACTACCACATCTAGTTCCTGAAACTGCAGTTTTACCCCCCTACTCCTCCTCCATGCATGAGGAAAGAGAGACAATACATGCAAGAGAAGGAGAGCAGAAAAACAGAGAGAGAGAGAGAGACAGAAAGGATGGAGAATAAGGGAGACGCAGACATGAAAAAGAAGAGAGAAAGGGAGGAGGGAGAGCTTTATTTAGACAACCTGATAATCTCCCATCTCCAGAGCACATCTATGGATGCCCCCTCACTCCATCAAGCTGCTCATTGTGAAGACAGAGCCAGTGGTGCTGGCCAGCCTGTCGATTTCCCATTATCTCTCTCGCAGAGGGGTCCTGCCTGCCCATATATCAGCAGGTCTGGACATGCACACTCTCATGGCTATCCATCAGCCGCTACCCAACACTACTCCACAACTTTGACCCCAGGAATAAAACACTACACACTAATATACGATGCACTGATCATACCTATATGCTAATGCATAAAAAATTATTTGTCACATCTGAGGGTCCCTGATAGCACAGATTTAAGTGCTGGTGGAAAACAGCGCTTTGAATGTTTATGTATTAATCTTAAGTAATAGGAGCGCATGATTGTTTTGTGAGTAATGACTTCATACCGTAGGCCCAGACTATTCAACTGGAGGCCTGTGGGTTGAATCTAGCACTTTAACAATCTCAATCTGGCCCTTTGATCATTTATAAATATGAAAATAAGTATAGATAAATAATTTCTTCAAATAAGAGAGAGGCTAATTAGCACATTTATTAGTTATATCTGTTGTTAAGCACAGATAGACATATTATTTCAAAAAGTTTTAACTCTGGCTGTTCACACAAAGGGAATTTAGGAGAACATTGTGTTTATTAAGGTAACAAGCAACTCCCAACCTAGAATTACAAAGATACTTTGTTTTTTCTTTAACTTTTGTACATAGTGTTTCTTTTCCAATTGTGAAAAGTAATGAAGTGGAGGAAAAAAGGTGCATCCTTTTACACATTTAAATTCATAACTTTACAGGGCAGACATAGACAATGTAAAAGTCTAGTCCCTTGGCACTTTTTGGATTAAATGTGACCCTTTTAAAAAAAGTAATTTAATAGGCCTGATATACATGATATATAATGTAGTTTCTGTGTGAAAAGTGAAGCCAATGAAGAAATGCCGTAAACCTAGATTCTTTCTAATGACCAGCATGGGGTTGTCAGTCAGATCCAATCAGGATAGAGACATACAAATGTGTATCCTCCCCAGTTCCACTCTTTCGTCCAAAAAACCAAGATGGCAACATTTATAATGCAACATCGAGGCATCAAAACACTGGTCCACAAACCATTGGGTGACGTGGGGCTGGGCAACATATCGATGTTATTCTGTATCGTGACAGGAGACTAGATATTGTCTGAGATTTTGGTTATTGTTATAACATGATACGGTATTAAGTGTTGTCTTTTCCTGGTTAATTTTAAAGGCTGTATTAGAGTAAAGTGAAATAATTTTCTGAATTTACCAGACTGTTCTATTACTTGACTTTACCCACTATTGTATCATTATATCCACATTACTGTTTATTATTTACCAAAAATATCACTGTATTAATATTTTGTATAAGCACCAACAGTCATTGCTATTGATAGAGGTATTTGGTCAAAAATATCACAATATTTGATTTTGGCCATATCATCCAGCCCGAGGGTGACGTCACAGTGGCTACATTCACGATTTATTATACAGTCAATGGGCCAAACATGAACTAAAATACCTACATTTAAGCCACTCTATAACCCAACACCTGCTCCCACGTGTCAGCTGGGCTGACACTTGAATTAGACACTGAATCCCTTCCCACACTGCTTTATGTCGTCCCTGTGGGGTCCCAAAGCAAACAAGATTCCCCGGAAAGAGATCACAGATCTTGTTATTTCGGTCAGTGTCTCCAATAGCAGTAGTCATATTTGACCACTACCAATGAGGCCGACTGACAAAATTGTGTGCTATATAGCCAGCAATAGTACTGGCAATATAAAATGGCATGGTTTATTGTAAACCGTACATGCGCTATATGCTTTCACTTGCAAACATTCATTCTAAGTCTTAGTGTGGTTAGTCTATAAATACCAGTTCTGCTACAAAGCAATGCTTTCCTTCGGTAAGTATCAGCTATCTGAGAAGACTTGTAGACCCAACACACACTTCATGTGGTGGTCACTTCATAAGTCAGTCATAGAGAACACCTGACTCTGTAAAGCTTTCTCTACTTACATTTAGCTTGTAAGGCATGGACTCAAAATAGATTGAGGTTGCTGAGATCCTCTTCACATCGGACATATAGCCATGGGTCAGACTGGACAGAAAAACAGGCAAGCACAAACACTCAGTTACATTACCTTGCACACAACTTCACTTATAATGAAAAAAACAAACTTTTTTTTAGTGTAAAAGAAAACTGCATGTTTAAGATTCAGATCCTCCAAATGACTTTGCTTAGAGATGTTGGTAAGATAAAATAAGTGGCAGGGTGGAGATTAAGAATAAAAACAGTGCATCAGTGACTACTGACTGTCCTCCGTCGGGCAGGTCCAGGCCCATGATGCGGTCATGGGGGTTCAGCACAGCGGTGTAGACAGCAAAGTTAGCGGGGGATCCAGAGTATGGCTGAACGTTGACACCCCACAGAGCTGGGTCCAGGTCAAAGGCCTCCAGGGCTCTTTTCTGACACAGCACTTCAATTTGGTCAACAACTTCTGCTCCACCATAGTACCTGAGGGAGGAGTTGGAAAAAAAGACATTTACTAACATATTTATCACTCTGGCAATTATTAAGCTGTGGTATTAATTCAGTTTAAACATGTTAGCCTACAATTGTTGTTCTTTGTCAACTTTGGACCAGCAGACGCAAGTTATAACACTGACATATCATCACCCTTCAAGCCGATATGGTGAATTACTCATCCAGCAAATGTGGAGCAACATTATCATCAGTTTGGAACTGCATTTTGCTGATTTTGGCCTCAGTGGATAAAAACAGCAGTGTTTCCACTGTAATTAACACAAAAATATGTCAAAAATTAGATCATCCACATAAAATTCTCCTCCTGCTTCTTTTTAACTAGATAACAAACGAATACTGGCTGGGAAAATGCAAACACTCATTTCATCTGTTTTCAAGGAGAATCAGATCCAGTGATAGGTATTTAGAATAATATATAGAAACAGCCAATCTTGTCGTGGATGGTCTTGTTTGCTTATGTAGGTCAAACAGAGGTATCACTATTGAATTGATGCTGTTTATAACCAGTTAAAAACTCTTTATAGCAGATTAAATTTAAAAAAATACTGTATAAAGCCATTAAGACAACATCAGCAGATCCTGTTACCAATCACAGATTTGCCACAGACGGCACTGTTGGCCACAAATATCTAGAGCAATCTAGACTAACATTAACCTGAAACCACCACAGCAGATCTGGGACATCTCAGGTGAAAACCTTTTCAGTGGAATTACAGATGAAGGAGCAACAGATGGCTACTGTACAAACCACTCATTCAATGAGATCATCCGTTTGTTTCATTACATTAGAGTGTAAAAACAGCAGATGAGTAGGATGTGGGGGGAAAAAAATAAAAATTAAAAACACATTCAGTGGGAAGGAGATTTATGGGAGCCTCGTATTCTAAGAATCAAAGGCATCAAATGAGAAACATTTCAAAAACGTGTCAGCTCTCTGTTTGCTGCTGATAAATGTGAATTATCTGAGGGAAATGAGAGAAAATAGGAAAACTTAAAATAGAAAACATGCAACTATCAGCCTGGGCACTAAATTCTTCCATTGTATCCCCTCAGGAGTCTTCTTTGGCAAAGCAGAGACTGTGGATTATTTGCTGTGTGGTTGGCATGTACTATTATAGGGCAAGCTAGAGAACACAGTATAAATCAGTGTGTGTTTATGTGTGTATGTCTGTAACAAATATCCTAAAGCAGCGAATATCACCAGTGTTAATAAGCTGGGTGTGAGTGAATAAACACACTCACCTTCTCCCTGGGTAGCCTTCAGAGTATTTGTTGTTCAGACAGGAGCCCATAGCTTCCAGAGCTGCCCGACTGCAGAAATTCTGTAGTGAGAACACATACACACACACACAAACACACACACACTCAGTCAGATCAATGGCGCGAGTGGACAGAAGGGACAAGGACCGCAAATTAAAGTCTGTTAAGTGATAGTGAGAAATCCCCCTCCAGCTAAAGGCAATCATTACAGTATTGAACCTCTGGACTTACATAGACTAACACTCTGCACTTCACAATGCTTATCGCCCCGCTGCTGCAGGATACAAGATAATGTAATAAACTTTTCTGCACATGCTGAGATACATTGGTGTGGCCTTTTTTAATCATTTTGCAATGCATTTTCCAAGAAAAACAAATTTTACTGAGTATGGTTTGCTGCAAAAGTCGTATTATGATACCCAAAAAGTTTTCCTTCATATTTTGCCTGTGTGCTAGAAGATGAAAAAGATATGTTAAATATTTCTGCTTAACATACAATACCAGTAACTGATATTGGACTCATTCACTGACAAAGTTCGGCAGCCTGATTTCAGTAGACTCTTGCTATTAGATTTATTGCATTAGAGCTGAACCAATTTTAATCTACTGAATACTATTTTAATGTCAAATACAGCTGCAACAATTATGTGGTAAATATTTAGCCAAGTTGTTTTTTAAGGAAAAATAGCAAATATTTCCCAATTGATTCAAGCATCTCAAATGTAAGGATTTTCAGTTTATTTTTGTCTTGTATGATAAAAAAACATGGATGTATTTGGGTTTTTCATCTATTGGTTAGAAAGACATGCAATCTGAAGAGGTTACCTTTTAGCCTTAAAGGAAATTATATATTTGAGTATTTGTGACTGTTTTAGTCAAGCAAATAATCTGTAATCTGAGTAATCAATAATGACAAATAATCATTAGCTGCAGCCCTAATTCCTACTAACTGTTAAAAGTTCCTGTTTTATCTTTTAATTGCCATTTCCCACCCACAGCTTTTATGGCACCCCTCTGATTAGATGATACCTCTCTGAATTTAATTTCCTGAGGGTTTCTCTTAGAGATGCACTGATTCCAATTTTCTTGGCCGATTCCGATTTTTTTTAAGGGTCTGGCCTGCCGATTACGATTGTGACCGATTACGATTTTCTGTCTTTCCAAGAAATATAATTGACAGCATTCACAAAACATTTTTGCAACTTTTCTTGTAAAACTAAAACTAACTTATATATTTTCTCCAAAAGTGCTCCAGATTACAGCCAGGCCTTATTATAAGATTAAATTAATATTATGTACTAGAAGAAACGCGATCTTGCGAGATTTCGCGGGACGTGATTTCACATGATCTTGTGTAGAAGCGGATGTAAACAAACCGGAGACTGACGCAGTGCAATAGTTTGCTTAGTAAAACTTTGCAGTGAGAAAAACAAAAGAAGTTAAACGAGTCTGGATGAGAAAATGTTTGAGGAGATGCATCAACACAGGTTGTTTATTCTTCAGAACAGGAGGTGAGATTTTAACTGTCAGTCTGTGAACTAGGGCTGAACGATTAATTGCATTTGCGATAATATCGCGATATGATAAAACGCGATTTTCTAATCGCAACGTGTGCGATTACAATGTGGCCACGTAAAAAAAAAAAAAAAGGTCACGTGACACGAGAGAGAGAGACAGAGAGAGCGGCAACGGACCACGACATGTTTTTTGTCTTCGGCATGTGCGGCCATTAGGATATATACGAAGTCTCGCGAGATCGACGCCATGTTTACATCTTACCGGCTACATGCTACAGCTGATATTTCAGCAAAAAACATGGCGTAAATGGCATTTTTTGCGGTTAATTTTTAATGTCGCGGCTTGCAGACACTTGGATTACACCACACAAGCAGGATGGAAACATTTTGTGTTTGTTTCGTGTGCTATTTTTAACATTTTATCTGTGGTCACCATTCACTGCCATTGTACTGGATGAGGCTGCTACCCTGTTTCTCCTAAAACTCCAGGATTGTTTGGTGAACTGAAGATCTTCACTTATCATCACATCGGCATAGTGGTGAGTACATATAAAATGGCTTATTCTCGCATAGTGGAATATCGCTTTAAGTGTTGCTGTTAAAAACTTTACTTGAACTTAAGTGTGTTGTTCATGCTGGAGATGAAGAAGGTTGTCAAACCTCTCTTTCTGCCACAACAGACCCACACGACACTTCTCTCCTCTCCCCATGGACATTATACAACCATTTACGGTATGGGACAGAATACAAAATCTTAAATAAATGAATAAAAGATGAAGCCACATTAATACAGAGCTATTCTTTTCCAAGCTGTTTTACCAGTTGTAAACCAAGTCAACTATAGGCAGCTGGATTATATGAAAAAATATGTTAAAATATGATAAAACATAAAATGCGTGTAAGATTATCAACAGACTGTTATTGGAACTGGGGTGCTATTTGCATACAGCTTTGTACAGCCCATTGAAACTAGGGATGCACCAATTGTGAAATTCTGGTCCAAAACCTCTACCTATGATTAAAATAACAATTTGGCCAATGGCCATTGCTGATACTGAAAAATTAATATCAATTATGATGGTTTCCATTCTTACAACCTTCACCAAATGTCTCTTATTTAGTATAAGCTTAACGTTTTTTTCTTTAACAATCCAACAGAGTTGACTTATGCACGCTCATTAGAGCTTGAGAGGTCATAGTTGTGGCCTTCTATGTATAATAATGTAAATTATGTTGTATGTAGACTTTTGTATTGACTGTGATTTTACATGTGCAAATCTAATTGTGACACCCTAAGAGCAGACGAAACCTTGCAAACCCTCTGTGATTTTTGTACCTCTTTTGTTATGGCATCCCGACACTCTCTTACTGTGAACTATTACACTGGCCAGTAATAGGGTCTGACACACGCACACACGTATACAGTAGAGTCTAGTCTCCACTCCCTTGTTGGGGTGGTGTGTGTTGTGTGTGGTTATGTTAATGCTTCACCTAGAAGCCAAGAGGGAGATCAAGGGAGATAACAGCTCCAGTAACAGCTTTCTGCTGCGTCCGTCTGTCATGCCGACTACTGTGCATATATTAGAAAAGGAAATGCATTTGCTTGCCAGTGTCTTTAAGTGTGTGTGCGTTTGTGTGTGCGGACACGTGTGGGAAAATGTATGTCTCTTCATTCAAGGAATGCCTGCCTGAGGTGTAGTGTGGTGTTGTGCCCTGTAGAGTGAGGTGGGGAGGAGGCAGAATGAAGATATCAGCTTTATCTCACACTAGAGCGGTCAGGCTTTGTGTAGAGAGGGGGCCGATATACTCCACTGAACAACTACTGTGGCGAAGGAGAAATAGGAGGAGAGAGAAAGAACAATACAAGATAAAACCTTGTCTGCTCTTTTGAATAGTAAAATTTCCCATTTCACACCATCCAGCCTTGGAATGAAAACAGAGAAAGAAGCGATACCCAAATGTTTCTGTAACAACTGAGTTATTCTTGCTTACAGAAAGTGTTATATCCTGACAGTGTTTTCACTATTAAAGTTGCCAAGTTTGAATGACTTGATATGAATTTGTTCGTTTTTAAAATACATTTGTCAGAGGTCATGATATCAGTTCTAACATTTGTATGTTTGAGCCAAAAGTTCACAGTTTTACTGGCCAAGCAAGCCACTGAACACATTAAAAACCAGCAAATGCACCGCTATAAAATATTAAAACATACAACAGCAAAATGATTTGGGAATAAATATGAGTGAAAAATGAATTTATATTTGCAGTGAATGACTATTAATGCCAATCCAATTTGTTGTGCTTGATGTGCTGTACATACTGCATGTATCTATAGTATGAATCCTAATAAACCACTGATAAGGGGTTTCCCATCCACAGTAATATGTAAAGGATACATCCAGAATAGATATGTGAGTCTAGCAAGTCTATCTGATCACCCATTTTGCCAAAATATTCATCAGAGGTGATGAGGCATTCTCAGCTACCTGCACTGCCAACATACAGGGGAGGTGCTGCCAGCTCTTACAGGCATCGAGTAAGAGTTTACACTGACAGTCTTTCTTTAAAAATGAGTCAACTCAATCAATACAAAAGCTATAGGATGGGTCTTTATATTCTGATAAAAGCTGACTGAATGAAAAATCTTTTACTTGGTAATTCAAGTATCTGTGAGCCGCAACATTCAAATTTGACCCTAAAAGACACCATTTACACCATGTTTTTAGCCGAAATGTCAATTATAGCCTCTCAGACTCAAGCCAGATGCACAAGGGATCTTGTGATATTTTCACACGTGCGTCCATTAAGAGATATATGAAGTCTCGCGATACATCGACACCATGTTTACATGCTACCTGGGAGGCTATAGTTGACATTTTGGCTAAAAACATGGTGTAAATGGCGTCTTTTGTGGTTAAATTTTAATGTCGCGGCTCGCGGACACTTTGATTACACCACATGAGCAGGATGGAGACATTTTGTGTTTGTGTTCTTTTTTTTTACATTTTATCCGTGGTCGCCATTCACTGCCATTGTACTGGATTTAGCTGCAACCCTGTTTTCTGCTGAAACTCCAGGATTGTTTTGTGAACTGAAGATCTTCACCCATCCTCATATCGGCATAGGGGTGAGGAGATATTGAGTGATTCTTCATTTTTGGGTGGAATATTGCTTTAAAAGCAGAGAGAATTTAGGCAAGTCCAGCTGAATAAAAAAAAGATGCTAAATGCAACATTCTGTTTATTAAAACAACAAGCTATTTCTAATCCAACATTACAAAGCTGTATTGTTTTTTCATGTACTTTTCTACATAATGTTTCTTTTCCATTTGTGTAAATTGATTAAGTTGAGAAAAGAAATAAAAAAAGGTGCATTGTTTTATACATTTTAATTCCTAACTTTACAGGTCAGACTTCGGAAATATACCGTAATCTCCGGACTATTGAGCGCACCTGAATATAAGCCGCGCCAACTAATTTTAGAAAGAAAAATAAAATTGTACATATATAGGCCGCACTTGTCTATAAGCCGCAGGTGTCCACGTTGTAACATGAGATATTTAAACAGAAAGATGGTACAGAGAAAGATTTTTAAAAATTTTAATTAATAAATGCTTTTTTCCCTAACAGTGCCTGTAACACGGCAGTAACACAGCAGTCACTTGGCAGTAAAACGACAGTCACACAGCTGGTTAAAAAAATAACCAGCCGTAG
>JAJHUR010138044.1:1743-21839 GCA_027495735.1 Lutjanus campechanus
TCTGCAGTTGTTATGCATCTCACAGCAACCTTTCAAGGGTTTTCTAAATGTGGGTTACTGTAACACAGGGAAATTGGCTTAACACTACAACAACCAGAAAGGAGGGTAGATATTAGACGATTAATTTTATTATTTTTTTTAAGTCCAATGTCATTGTTTTTAACATGCTCACCTTCAACAATTTCTGTGCATAGCAAATGGTTTAAAAGTAAAGGTTGAGGATGCACCAATCCAACCTTTTCTCCAGATACCTGAAATACCTCAACGCAGGGTATCTGCTGATGCTGAGTACCATTCAAAAGAAGCTGTCTCTTTTTCCCAAATTCAAAATCTGTACACCTCACTGTGTGGAAATAATTGGAATAATTTTTCAGGAAGATAACGTGAAGCCAGGTATTTCTGTATCATTATAAATTGATTTGGCTGCTCACCCATGTTGAATGAAAACTAAACACTGAATTTTGTAATACCGTTAATGAAGAAACAATATTTAATGTGTATTGGTCACATCCAGGCCCAATTCGCTGTATCAAAAAAGATTAGTTGGTGCAGCTCTAGTTAAGGACTGCTATTGGCATTGGAGATAAATCTTGAGGGGCAGAATCATCCAATATGGACGTAATTCCAAGGGATACTAGGCTGCTTGAAAACTTGTCTTCGAATCATCTAATGTCGATTTATGCAAGCCATCATCTGTTGCTCCAAAGGCACTACAGCTTGCACAGAAAACCAACAACTGAGTTGAGGGCTCACTGTGTAAATGGCTGCATGTATGTAGCACTTAAATCCACTTTTATTCACTTGTTTATCCATGCTAATTGCTAACTTAACCATCTGGAGCATTTTGGGTTTCAGTGTCTTACACAAAGACACTTCTACCTGTGGCCAGGATGTAGTTAACGGTACATTGGCAATGTGACAATACACAACTCTGTACATTCCCCACCACAAAAAACACTTGATCCCACAAAAAGCAAAACGCAAACAGTCTGGAAACGTTAAACAAGATTCATGTGGTGGAAATGACGTTCGATTAGTGGCCATACAGTCGGGGGGTAAAAAGACAATAAACCTCTCCCAGTTCCAATTTGAATATCATACATCATGGAGCACCATCAGGTTCTGTATTGGACCTTGCATGTACGTCCTGTAAGACAGGAGGTATTATTTAATCTAATTTAATAATGCAGGCATTTCTCACTTCCTTGTCAGTCCAGGTCTGTCCCCTGCCAGTCAAAATTTTGGTAGCAAACGCACCACTAGTTTACCAGTCAACAAAACAAGACAAGAAAATGTTTTTTTTAAGCAATGACATGACATGCAATAGTACGCTTCTGTGTTTGGTTCGAATGGTGTTCACACCAGAAATGAACTGCTCCAGAGTTCATTTGACAGTGGTTAGAGACCATTCCTTCAAAGCCAACCAGAGAGCCAACCAGAGAGTGGTTGTTCCAAACCAAACCAGAGATAGAGCCTGGCATTCACACCGACTGGACGCTCCAGGATTCCGTTCAACCAGACTAGACAGGGCTGGTGTGAACCTGCCCTCAGTATGTCATTTATAATAGTTTAATATTTTATAGTTTTGAACAAACAGTACATTTGCCTCTTGATTTCACTGACCCAGGAGCTGCGGTGGAAAATGTTCAATAGGTCTTCGCCATGTTTGGTTCTGGTGCCGTTTGGTCCGATGCGGGAGCTCACACACTGACAGCCCTTAGGGAGCTCATTTTAAACAGCAGCGCCGACCTCAAAGTTATGGCTATGGGATGTGGGTATGGGCTAATACCCACTATGCTAACTATACCCCTGATGGAAAAGTGGCGTTGAGCGAGGGAGACGGGGTGACTGTGACATTTGATTTGTTCTGCCATGCTGATACCCCCACAATCTCATGGTTTACTAAATTACAGCCTTGTGCTCCTGCTCTGCTTCATTATCCCCGCCACACAAACACACACACACACATTTTACTTTTCATTCTCACACACTGATGATGTCAGAGTTTTAGAGGAAGAGGAAGGAAGGATACTGCGCATCTAGGGAAAATCAATGTTCATTTTTTTTCAACACCTAAAAGGACATTTTTTATGATATGTCTGGATTATATCATTTTTACAGCAAAATTACCACATATATGCTGCTTTTAAATGTGGGTAAACCCTAAAAATAGGCGATTGACCCTTTTTGCATTGCCAGTAGACTCATTTGCCTTTCTGTTTTTTTCTGATGTGCATTGGAAAGCCCAGATTCAATTCCTGTGTGTGAGGAGAGAGAGAGGGGGGGGGGTTTTTAAAAGTCTCTGTGTATCTCTCATCTCTCAGTATTTTTGTAGCTTCTAACTGAATCACTGTGGTTTGCAGTTAAGTTTCTCTCCTGCATTGTACTTTCAGGTTATCTACCTCATTTTACTGTTTCATGTCACTTTCATCTGGACAAGAATTGTTTTTAAGTCGTGTTAAAGTTACTGCTGATGAAAACCCAACATTTCCTGTTTTGGCTGCTTCATGATAAAAGCGCGTAGTGCGTATCAGGACACACAATCAAGTGGCTGCAAGCTCAATCAAACCGAATCAAGTCAAGCAGCACATTCATATGAAAAAAGGAGCAAAAGAGTCCATGAAGTTACCGTCAGAAGCGACAAGCCTTCATTTCCTCCATCAAAAAGGGGTGAAAATAGCTGGAGCCTATAAATACCCGTGACTACTGCAGAGTCATTTGACCCAGGAGTGAATGCTGATTGTACCCTTTGCCACTGAGGACAAAAGCCAGATGTTAGTCAGGGTTTGTGGGTTTTTATTCCCCTGTGCTGGCGAAAGCCATTGCCATTGGCATTATGTTTAATGGTTGTCTGTCTGTCCCTATGCATGTCCCATTTACGTGAACACGATATCTCAAGAAAGCCTTGAAGGCATCTCTTCAAATTTCAAGTTATCATAGCGGCTTCATGACTGTCCCATTTTTGTAAATGCAATATCTAAAAAAAAACCTTGAGGAAACTTCTTCAAACTTGTTAAAAACACCATTTGAACTTCAGGATCACTTCAGGTCACTGTTACCTCACAAACGTGAACGCACAATTTCACACAAATATCTAATAGGATAAAATGATGAAGTGAGGACGGTTTATAACCACAAATCCAAAGGTCAACTTCACTGTAACATCATAATATTCAGCTCTCTATTAATCCTCTGTACTTCTCTCTAAAAATAGTATCTAAGTGAAGACTGGAAATTATTCACTGGAATCAACACGTTATAATGCTAACTTTGCCATTTTGCCAAAATATACACTTAATAAGTTTTATTAAATTCCTTCAAAGTCTTGTCACTACATGAGTTTGGACAGACGTGGATATAAACTGCAACTTAACTAGCTGGCAGAGGCATATAACTGCAGGGCAGTAATTCTAGTTTGTCCAGTGTAAAAGGGGAGGTTGTTTCAATGTCTGATGAAACAACTAAATCAGTGAAAATATTTGAAAGCTGCTGTATCTTCTAATACATTTTTGGTCATGTCTGTGTGTAACCGAGCTTTGGTAATAACACGTCTCACCAGCCAAGTTGCCCAACGACAGCACAAATGCTACTGAGACCAGCCGCCAGCCACCAAGCCGGCTCCAGCAAACACACACACACACTCTCACACGCACACACACAAGCACGTGGGGACTCAGCACACGTAACACACTCCTGTAGCAAAGGTACATTCTGCTCCTGTGGCGACTTCACAAATAGACTTGTTTTCTTCACGCTGGAAAGTATGACATGGGGCCAAGCAACACTCACCACCCTCGGCCCTTTCAACCACACCCACCCACCCAACCATCCACACATGAAATGAGATGTTTATGGCGGATGATAGAGGCAGTTCTGTAGGGGTGGGGCTGAGTGAGGCGTACACTCTTTAAAGGAGGATTTGTTTTGGGGGTGTTTAGCGAGGAAACCAATAAACACCTTACGGTCCCTCACCGCAGCAAGGATTCAGTGAGCGCCACACGTTTTTATAGCATCCTGTGGTCACACATGACCGGTTGTGAAGCGGGTCTTCGAAGAACCTTTGCAGCCCCTCTTTGTGCGACACCTTTAGAGGTTCCTTCAAGCTCTTTCCCTTCTCAGAGTGGACGGGACACAGAGTTCTGTTCCAGGACTAATACGAGAACAGAGAGTTTCCATCAGCAGTCACACGTCAAGATGCTTTTTACGAGGGCACTTGCTGTGGATTGGTCATCGTTGTTTTTGCAAGGATATTGGGTGCCGCCGTGAGGCATTGGAAAGCTTGATTCGTGTGTGTGTTAATGTGTGTGTGCGTGGCTACTGTGGCTAACTAAAGCATCCAACAAGAAAGAGGCCTCTCCTAGGATCATGTTTTTAAAGTGGTTATCTGCTAATGAGTGTTTTTTTCTTGCGTAGCAACACCTCATTTAGGTAGGGTTTTGAGCTACAAATTCAACTTGATGAAATTCAAATTTGCTGCATAAATTGTAGCCAAGTTAATGAACAGGATTTAGGTTACATTGCTTTTGTGTGTTGTGTTTTCATCTGGAAACAAAGCAGAGCAGCAGAGACAATGTGTGAGAGCAGGACATGCAGCTCTGCAGTGTGAAATTCTTCTTTTTATCACTTGGCGACATTCTGTGAATGAAACTTTCCCATAATGGAGCAGAATACATAGTGGAATGAAGCACTTTGGGTGCACTGGTTATGCTAATGATCAAATCTCCTGCACCTACTCATTTGCAGATGGCATTTATCAAGTTAAACTTGATAAGAATATTCTAATCATTATTGCAGGAGGCTGAGGGAAGGTTGTACTATGAGTGAAGTAAGAAAGATACATGTACAGCTAGGCTAAAAAGGGGAGTAAGAGGAAGTAGATAAAAAATATTATCAAAGATAGACATCCCTACATCAAACCCGCCCTAATCTTTTATTTTCTTTCTGTCTGTCTCTCACACTACACTCTTATAAATAATGGTTCCAGAATGATTCTTCCTAAAGGGCTGAGGTTCTTTGTAAGACCAAGAGTCCCATTAAGAACCACTATCCCCTTGGTGTCTAACCACTGCAGCATAGAAAGGTTCTTGTGTTTTTGTGTTCTTGTGTTTTTACTTACCTGTAGGGTACAATATTGGACAACAAGGTTAGAGGTAAAACTCTTTGGATCCCCCTTGGTGGGTTCTAGATAAAACCCTTAGGGAAAAATAGAATTAATAAAATGATCCTCAGTAGAGCCTCCTGGGTGAGGTATAGATGAAACCCTTGGAATATAAAAGTGTTTTTGGTAGAACCTCCTGGGTGGGTTCTTGTTGGTACCCTGAGAAGGGAGGATTCTGGGGTAACCACTACACCACAGAAGGGTTCTATGTAGAACCACTCTTAGGGGGTTCTCTGGATGGAAACTTTCACAGAAAGTTTTAGGTATAACCCTTTATGTTGGGTCCTAGGAAGAACTCCCTGAACAGAATGTTGCATGTCGCAGCCTGTTCACCCTGCTGCTGTCTGGCAGGAGATACAGAAGTATCCGCTGTCGCACCACCAGGCTAAAAAGCAGCTTCTTCCGTCAGGATGTGAGACTGCTTAATTCATCCCCAGCACTCAACCTTATTTATTGGTTTGTTCTATATATTTTTTAATCTATCTCTTTAGCCAATTCCAACCAATCAGTGAAGAGGGAACCACACTGAAATATAATTATACAAGCTTTATCTAATGATAAATAATTCAACTTGTATGCTTGTATCCTTGAAAGGGTTCCAAATGGGACTTTTAGGGTTCTACCAGAAACCAAAGGAGTTACTCCTATGGGGACAGGCCAAAGAAACCAATGTGGTTCTACTTAGCACCTTTTTTTTCTAAGAGTACACATCTTTTCTGCTGGCTTTTTATGCTATCGGCTTAGTTCATTTTCACATTATGCGATAACATGCTAGTTTATAGCTACATAACACATACAGGCCTGTGCACATGGTCATACATTCTCACACTTATATATCATCCTAATTACTCTTCGTGGCGACGGCGCTCAATTCTGGATCAGAATTGACTAAAGAGGCCAGTTCCTCTCAAGTGAATCCATGCTAAACTGGGCTGAGCCTCAAGTCTGATTCAAAACCACCGGGGTCATGGAGGTAAAATGAGATCAACTTGTAAGAACAGGGACTGGGTTAACACGCCGTCTCTGCTCCAAGTGGTATCAAGCTCATGTCTATTAATGTGCAGATATGACGTACGAACATATGAAGCCATTTAAGTACTTTTCATTTTACTACATGCTAGTTGAGCTTGCTGCACTTTTGTTCCACCTCAAGAGTATTGTTTGTCAGACATAATTCTGTTCCCCTGTCAGGGGGTCGAAAGGGTAGCGATGAATGAGTGGTGCGTGGAACCACCCTTTTACATGACAACCACTGTACAAAAAACATGACAATGTGGACACACACATAGCTACACACACTTTCACACAATTTGTTTGACCTCTTGTCAACAATTGAGTTTGCACTTCAGTTCCTCTCCATCGGTTCCTTGCGCAAACACTGAGGCACGAACCAACGGAACCCAGCATGACAGGAGCCGATTGAATGGCTGCAGTGGAGAAGGAGGAGGAGAAGAAAACAAACAAATAGCGGGAGAGAGCGAAGGGCCATGACTCTTGACAAAATGTCCACCAGATGTTGTGGGTCTTCTTCCAGCTCTGTGTCTGATGGCTTCATGTGTTAGCACACGTCCAATGGGGGGAAAAGGTTAACGGTGCTTTCACAGCACGGTCTGTTAAAATTAGTTTGATTTGTTTGGGCAGTTAATGTCATTTGAATTCGAGGAAGCAAGGTAAACAATAATAAACAGTGCCGAAATGCTCATTATAGCCAACTAAGCGCATTCTGATTTCCCTTGTTGCCAAAATATCCAATCTGGCAGGATGACATATGACAAAACTCTGCCTAATAAATGAGCCCCTTGTAAATCCATGGGATTTCTGTTTACAAGTCCTGGTTTGCTTGTATTCAGGCTGTGTGAACCTTAACAAACCCAGTAATTTAAAACAAGACCAAGAGTCACAGCAGTGCTCTATGAGACCGTTATTGGCACGGCAGTACTTTGAGCTATGCTACTGCTAGCGTGGCAAAATGCTCACAGTGACAACATTCTAAGGTTTAGCAAGTAGGGATACATGGACCTATATATTGGCTGCACATTAGTATAGACCAATATTCATTTTGTTGACTACTATCTGCCTATCGCCAAATATAACATGGCAGTGACTGTTCATCACTTATGTGTGTTTGTGCCAGTTGAATGTTGTGTTGGTTATATACTGAAATCATGTCACCAAGTATTATATTGACAATTTGAAATGCCACCATATCCTTTGCTGTGTTTTCATAGATGCCAAAACAAACCCATGTTGCTGCTGTGCCTGCATCTGAGAGCCTGTTGCTAACTTTGGATGATGCTGGACACTATTTTGTGAGTTCTTCAAAGCATGCTGATCAAACAGTTATCATGATAATTAAAAATTGAAACAGTAACGCTAATCTTTGGGAATTTTATTGTGGTTTATCGTGACATTAATTATTGTCACACCTAGTTACATTAAATAGCTAATGCTAGCAAAAGGTTGGTTAAATAGCTAGATCTCCATCAACCATTAGCTGGCTAGTCACATTATGTTATGGTTATGTTTTGCTAACATGAGCTGACTTCAGATGTGACTATATGTCATTTCCACAGGTCTTTCAGCAACACCTTTTAACCATCTTCAAAATTTGTTTTTCTTTTCAACAGAGACAGGTCTAGCACATAGCATATCCAAGTACAGGAAACAGGACATGAGAAAGGTGATTGAGGATTCATGGGTCACCAAGCTTGCTCATCGGTTATTGGAGGAAGCAAAAAGTGGCAGGACCTCAGAACGGTTGGCTTTTTTTGTGTCCTGTCCTGGTGTCCTGGATGATGCTTTCTATTTGAACACACCTTAAGTAAGTAAAGAGTTGGATTATCCACATGAACACATACTACACAGACTTATTCACTTGAGTTCATATCATTAGCGGCAGTGTTAACTCAATGCAGGCAGCATGGTGTAACTGAAGGAGACTATAATATTTCGTTATAAGGCTTCAGCGTGTGTCAATAAAGGGACTCAGACTGCTCCACAGTAGGCCGGCTTAGCACCCCATCACACACTCCAAGGTGGACAAACACGATCCCCATCAGCCCAGAGGGTGGGTGAGAGTGTTTGTCTATATGATTACAAGGGTGTGTTCGCGTGTCCGGGACTGTAAGCTGACAGGGGGATCAGACCTCAATCGTGTGAGCTGGCTCTCAGAGCTCGGCTCATGGCATCGGACACCTCGGGGAAATATGAGGGATTTCATTTAAAGGTAAGTAACCCGGAGAGAGGAAGTTATATTGGTGTTATACATGTACACCAACTTAGAAACTTCCATTTGAAAGTGCAGCACATTGCGTCAGGGTGTGGCTCTGGCAAAGGGTGGAAATCATAAAAAGTCATAAAACGCTCCACGAGAATTCATAAGGTGACAAGGCTCATAGGGTGACCTAAAGTGACGGGAGGGTTTGAGGAGAGCTATCCGGTTTGAATCTGACTTTGATCCTGTCGTCTTATCCAGCCCTTCCTCTCCCTCTTTCCTTCTGCACTTCTACCTCATAGGCACCTCATCATCTTGCCGCTTGTTATAGCAAGGCTTCGGTAGGCTTTTGGTTTGCCGGACGTGTGTAAGACGCTGCAGCTGCGGGTCTAAGAACGCACTTTTTGCCTTTCTTGACTTCTCATCCCGCATGTGTCCTTAGATTCAGGAGAAGATGGTATTTCAGGGAGAGCTTTCTGCAAAGCATATCAACGTTTCCTTTCTTGACCTTCCAGAGGACACTGTATCCTCTGCTTTTCTCTGCTGTTTTTCCACCTTTCACCCTCTGGTATTTTCCTATATTTCCTCCGTCAGACTCTCTCTCCGTAATCTATTTTCCTGTCTCCTCATCCCCAGGCTCCTCTTCTTTCCCCCTCTCCCATGGGGTCTAATCTTCTCTACTGTATCAGCCATTCATTATATTCCACGCTCCTCAGATAATGCTGCCTTCACTGTATCTGCTTAATGATCGTAAGATATATCTCCATACTCAGCATCTCAGGCATACAGTCTTAGAAATAAAGGTGCTAACTAGAACCATAAAGAGTTCTCTGGCTTGTCCCCACAGGAGAACCCTTTTTGGCTTTTATAATGGTCCCATTTCCCCCCTTCCATCCTTTCAGAGAGGTCTACCTAGAAGGTAAAAGAAAAAAAAGGTTAAACGTAGAAACATCCATGAGGTTCTACAGAGAACCCTTCCATGGCTTAGTGGTTCTACACAGATAACATCCAGGGGGCTCTACTTAGAACCCTTTTTATTTTAGAAGGGTTTCATCCAGAACCCAATCAGGGGGGTTTACCGAGAACCCTTTTTATGTTACAAGAGTTTCATCTGGAACCCACCCAGCTGTATCTACTGAGAACCTTTTTATATTCCAAGGGTTTTATCTCAAACCTACCCAGGGGGTTCCACCAAGAACCATTTTATATTCCAGTGGTTTTATTTCAAACATACCCAGGGGGTTCTATTAATAACTGTTTTATATTCCAAGTGTTTTATCTAGAAATCCACCCAGGGGGTTCTACCGAGAACCCTTTTATATTATGGTTTAAATAATCCTTGATGAAAAAGGATCTCATGAATCCCTTTTCACTTTCTTCCAAAACGATTCTTTGGAGGAAAAGGGCTCTCAATGAAAAATGTATTCTTACCAAGCCCTCTCAACTAACCCTTTCTTCAAAAAAGGGTAATTCATCAGCAAAAGGCTCTCAGTAGAACCTCAGCAGAAGCAGCAGAAGAACCCTTTTGGAACCCTTATTTCTGAGAGTTTATCCACAGCAGACAGCTCCCTTATTCTCTTTCAGCTATATCCTTGCAGCACTTCTCCATCCTCCAGAGAATGTTTGGACACACGTAGTTATCATTGGATGTGACGAGGAATATTTGGGGAGTGTTCATGCAGGACACACGATAAACTCCCAAATATCTATCGCTCCACCTTCCAAAAAGAGGCTCAGTGTTGCTCAACGGCGGACACAACATAGTTTCGAAACAGGGGCAATTAGAAGTGATAAAGCTGTTGGCGAACCAAGAGGTTTCCCGTAATTAAAATTAGGCATTGGCACTCACTGGGGCAAGTATCAAGACTCATGTGAACGCTGTTATTGGCAACACATTGCTCACCACAGATTGCAGCTCGGAAACCCGATCGTCTGTTGGACTGTGAAACAACATTTTAGCAGAGAGAGAGGTAGTCAGTGAAGCGGATAATATCCATCTCTTGGACACACACATGGTCTCTGGTGGACATGAGTGCATGGACTCGATTCTATTATTAAGGTGATGTCCACCCAATTTTCCTCTTGTTTTATCAAGAAGACAATCTTAATTTTCTGAGATTACTTTGACATCTCTTTCTCTGCTTGCTTGTGCCTTGGGAGATAACCACAGAGTCTTGTTTTCCTTCTCAGTTTGACCCTCAGCTTTCTGCCAGTGTTTTGCACAAAGCTCAAAAAGCTAAGGGTTCATTTGGGGATCATAAAAGGTAGGATGGGATTGATTACGCGTGGCGGTCATTATCTAACATGTGCCAAATGTTCCGAGAGTGAGCTTTCATTCCAACCAGGCGGCTGACTTCTCAGATTAGGACATATTTTTATGAAAAGAAGAGACAAGTAACTGGAATCAGCTGGTGTGCTGTTGGGTTGCAAAGATGTATATATTTGTCCGGTTGAAGTTGTAATCCCTAAAGCAGCATTGTGCAAGATTTGGCATTTTCTTCATTGTGCAATTCACTTATACACCACTGTCATAAATATGGACAGCTGTACACATGCATTTGACACAATTACATCAGCTACTTATGATCAAAAACTAGCTAGTCAACAACTTTGCTAACACAGCCAAACATCAAGCAAGTGCAACAACACAAGACATACCAAGCCAGCTAATATTGCTAAAGAGTCCAACAGCAAGAGGGCCAGCTCAGCATCTGTCTTGCAGTCTTTTACTTCACAAAGCTCTCTAGGTTCCTGTCAGCTTCCTCTTCGGTTTTGAGTCACTCCCCACCAGCATTCCTCACTGCCCTCCCCACCAGGGCCTGAAAATGTTCTCGTCCAGGCAGTCTGAAGCGGTGTAAACACCAACAGCAACATCTGCACGGCTATCTGTTGTAAACCATTACAAGCCGAGATTGCGCCCAGCAACCCAAGTGAATTAGAGCTATACGGGCATTTGTGGTGCAGAGTGGGAATGAAAGAGACACCATTGTTCTTATCACAGAGTACCATCAAAATGATTTTGAAGCAGTTACTTTTAGGCAAAATAGTTGCATAATGTAACATTAAAGATGCACTTGTAAATATTTTTAGAATCACATTCTGGCAATGACTGTTGGTAACGTGAAAGGGGTTATTCCTTGTGACAAAACCAAAGAGAATTATTACTCTGAGTAGTTTTTCCTCAGCTCCATGAAGTGTTTTAGCATCTTTTAGCTCAGTGTTTTGGTTTTACGATCCACATCTTTAGTGTTTTGGTTCAATGCAGGGGTGACAGTTCAATATATTGCGATATGTTGCGACACTGTATGCAAGGTAATATATTGCTATTTTTAAATCTAATTTTAGGAAAACTGACATTGCATAAAGGACACGCTTTTTTTGTGTTTCTGGTTCTTCTTTAAGGATTGCATTAGCAGTTAGGGTGGACTTAATAAAACCATACTTTAGCAGCCCCTACATATTCATAGCTAGCTGGAAACGAGTACCATTAGCTGTTTTTGTAGAATGTTGAGCTAAAAGGCACAAAGGATGTTGTGGAACTGTAACATGTTGGTGAAAGCTTGTAGTATGGGGATAAACTTGATGGCCAAAGGGGCCACATGGAGTAGACCTGGTGGCCACAGAGTAACTACAGTATTTGTGGCCATGGGCCATCGGTGTATGGTTAATGTCAAACCCTGCTTTAAATTATCCTCCTGTTTCTCTTTGTCTGTCTCGGCTGATCAGCCAGTAAAAGCCCTCTGTACCTACGAACAGGCATTTTTAAGGAAAGGTAAGCCAAGGGTGGAAAAAGGTTATTACAGGCTCTAAAACTAAATGTTCAGTATCACCAGGCAGTTGTTCACCCAGAGCAATTAGCTTCCCCTCTCTGTCGCTCTCACTGCTAACGGGGTGTTTCTGGCCTACAGCAGTTTGGCTCAGAGCACACTGGGTGAAAAGACACACAGGAGAGTCAGGGTGGGGTGGATACACAGGGAGGAGGGAGAGCTAGAGGTGTTAAATATAGTTGTGAAGTCAAAGTATGTGTGCGTGTGTGCACTGTGATTGCAAAAAGCAACCCAGAACCAGGGGGAGGGAAAGAGCCAAAGAGGATTGTGGGGGATTTGTATTCATTTCCACTCATTTTTCACTTGAGAGAGGATTTAGGGGAAAGGTTGAAAGAGTTTTGCGGGGTGCAGGGTCAGTTTTAAGTATCTTTTTTGGCTTTGTGGTTAGCACAGTTCCATGATGGTGCAACCAGGGCTTGAACAGCCCATGACTGTGGTTTGAAAATCACGTGTGTTCCATCGTAATAAATGGAAAGAAGTGATAGCCAAACTAATATTTTCTTGAAACCAAGACCAGAGGGAGTTATTTCAAACCTCCCAACACAACAAACACTATAATCAAGTGCAACTGTGGTGAGTACTGTGTATCTGCACGGTCAGATATTATTACTCAAGGTCTGACCACAACATTTGAGGTGGCGCGATCTCGAGGAATTGCTCTTGAACTGGTGGTCATGACATCCCAGACTTTAAAGATGTTTCTTGAGGATGATGAGACATGTATAACAGTGGTTTATTTTACCAAACAGCATTTGCAACTGTTAACCAATGGTTCTCAAACTTTTTCAGCTCAAGAGAAAATTTGGTGTCTTTTACAAAAATATATGATGAATTGCTATAACATTTATAAACTGATATAAAGAACACAATAATGAATATAAAATTTATACGAAAGATATTAATGTCATCATAAAATAACCAGATTTGCTGAGAATAATGTTAAGTCTCTCATGACTAACTTGTACTGTCCACTGAAACATTAGAGGGCTTTTAATTCAAAATGAATGCACAAAGTGTTGAGTTTGTTATTAGTAGCATAATGCAGTGACTTTAATGGTAAACGGGAGCAGATCAAAGCAAGGCTTCATATGAAATATTTTAGCGACGGCCCACATTTCCTATCATGCCTTGTGCTGGACTGATTAGTCAAAGGGACATTTCACCCAAAAATTCCCTCATGCTGATTGGAATGGAGCGGTGGAGTTTAGTTTTTCAATCCACAAAACACTGCTGGAGTTTCACAGGAAAACAGCATTGTGGAATGTAAGTGAATGCTGACCAGTTTTCAAATGTATAAAACAACATAAAATGCGCTTGTCTGGTGTAATCCTAGTCACATCCAAGAAGCAAACTATCCCTTTAATTTTGTTGTTTTATGTTCCTAAATGCAAATATTACTTTTTGTTAGATGTTTGTAATGTGTCTGTTCAGAAGATGGTGGTGTATTTCCATAGCCTTTACAGTTTTGAAGTGGCTGTTACATTTCTAGACCCCAACTATACTTTACTACAGTGTTTTAGCATTCTTGTACTCTTTGTTGAATGTTGTCTCTCATTCTGCGTCTCCTGTCACTATTTCAGGATGTATGGTTACATTTTTCTCAGCCAACTGACCCTTCCTAAGTTCCTGCCCAAACCTGTAAATCTGGAACCTTGGTCAACTTCCTTCTTTCCTGTAAAAACGACATATATTTACATCTTAAGGTAGCTATTATTAGCAAGAGCTGGTTAGCTTATGATTAATACTAGTTTAGTTTAGTTAGCTAGTTAGTTAGTATTTTGCAAACATTAGCTAGAATAGAAATACTTTATTAATCCCCAAGGGGAAATTCATTAACTAACTTAAGATGTTAGCTAGCTAACTTAAGATGTGAATAAATATTGCTTTTACAAGTCCCCCAGCAATATCTTTTATCAATTTTCAAAATTTGGTTTTCTTTTCAACATAGACAGGACTAGCACACAGCGCATCTCAGTAAAGGAAACAGGACTAGACAAAGTTGACCGTGGTTCCATATTCGTTCAACTGTTATTGGAGTACAGAGCAAAAAGGGGCTGGACTTAGGAGGGGTCAATTGCCAATCCAATGAAAACAGGTCGGTGACCCATTTTGAGTCCCAATCCTAAGTTTGGGAGACACTGCTCTAAACTGAATAAAAATGGGGAAATAGAAAGGATGAGATGGCAAAGAGACAAACAGGGGAGAAAGAAAAGGAAGAGGAAGCAGACATGCAGCTGTCAGGGTTCATGGTTAGGGTCAGCAGGCTGAAGAGCAATCAAGTTTTAATGTGAACACATCTCTGCAGCTGACTGACTGGAGCATCATTTACCATAGACACGCACACACACACACACACACACAATTGGTACACAATTGCCAGAGTGCTTACCATAATCAGCATCCCGCCACAATCACCAATCACTATCAATGGCCCCGCAATCAGCCAGTCAAATGATGGATGAGCGGTGATGTCATCAGGATGTTATCATCTGGTTGGATAATGACAGGAAGTTTGCTGAGCAGAGGTCGTAGCCTTCGGGAGTTTGTTCATATCTTCAAACTGAATTGGTTGGAGGTGTTTTGGAGTGAAAGTGACACTACAGACAATAATTTCATGTGAGCGTGGAGGAAACTTTAATAATGTGAGTTTGTAAAGATCAGTGAAAAAAGAAAGCTCAAATTTAACAATGGAAAATAGTTTTTTCACAGTAAATTTCAAAGGACCAGTCTGTCGGATTTAGTGGCATCTAGTGGTGAGAAAAAATATGTAAGGCTGTATCCAGAGCCAGTGTTTGTGCTTCGTCTGTTCTGGGATACTGACATGGCAGCATAACATGGCAGCTTCTGTGGAAGAGGACCCACACTGTCTGAGAATATAAAGGTCTCAGTCTAAAGTAACAAAAACAAAATCATGCACATTTTCAACTGATTATACAAGTTCCAGAATAGATCCAGATATGTGCCACCAGGAACCAAACTGGACCTGTATATTATTTGAAAGCTTGGACTCAGACCCATGCAAACTGAGAAATGTCAGACCTGAACCTGGCCGGAAGTTATCAAAACAAAACCTTGCACACTGTGAAAAAAATAGAGTAAAAAACATTCAAAAACTCAAAATTTCAAGGCAATGTACTGCAATAGATTTTTGAGTTTTTAGCCCAACTCAAAACTAATCTCAACTACTAATCTTTTGTTGAGATAATTTACTTTCCTTTCTTTGAATAAACTTAAATATTTGAGTTTTAGAAACCCCAAAAATTGTATGAATACTGATGGTTAAAAAAATGCAACAGCGCTGTCGGTTAATGGCCTCGTCATCTTAGATCCACTCTGGTATTACACATAATGATAAACTGACCTGGATGGATCTCGGGTAGGATCTAGTTGTCCTAGGGTTTGGGTGGACCCATGAAGACCTTATCGTTTAGAGATTTTTGATGGTACAAATGACATATGTTAACATTCAAGTGACAAAACTGTAGAAGCCATGATGGAATGCTGACAGAGGCTAAGGAGGACATCAGATGATGTAACTGTAAGGGCTAAGGCTGCATAGTGAGGAGGTCAGTGTGGATGGATGAGTAAACATCTGACTTCAACATGGGAGATCTGTTTGTCTCCCATTTCCAACTGACTGTGAATGGGTTTTTTTTTTAACCATGACTAAGATTGTTCCCAAACATTAACCACATATTCTTCATTGTAACCATGACAGCAAAACCCACCTAACCTTAATGAAGCCCTTTAAAACCAAATCACAATGTTTCCCTAAACCTAACCAAGTCATTTTGGGGTCTAAACCTAGCCAAACCTTGGGAGTGGGCATCACATGACACCTTTTCCTTCACTGTTTCCGTCTGCTTTCTGCCATAATTTAGGCAAAGATGTAAGGCACTGTGCTGAAAAACCATGCTCTCTGGAGAGATAACTTTTGGACACTAAACATTTTAAGATACATGTCTATCTGGTCCTAAGATTTGATTTGAGGGGAAAACAAAGTAGAAAAACAGACATGGGATACTTGTCCTCTGCTTAAGGCCAAATGCATATTTATGACCCATGACGCACACAGAAACCATCATTTGATGTAACTTTTAAAACTTTCTTTATGTATTTGTTTTTCTTTCTTTCTTTTACAATAACCTCCCAAGGACAGAATGACAGAAAATATAAATCTGACATGTGAAAAGAGTTAAAAGATTCTTTTCTGCCCTCTCTCCCCACCTAATCATTTTCAGACAGTCCCTAAACTGTGCCTTAAAAAATATGTTCAGCCCCATGTGTTCATTTACCAATGTAGCCTATATTCACAGTAAGATCACATTAAGAAATACTAAAAAGTTCCCAACAAGCCTGTCACACTGTGGTTGGTGACCATAACAACAATACTGGGACACTTCCTCACATCACACTCACACACATACACGCACTGCGAGTGTCATTAATCAATGTCAGACCTCCCTCTTCTCCTCCCTTCATCTGTCCATCCCTCACTGTCCTCATCCATCTTTCCCTGCCACTCTTCTGTCCATTACTTTCACACTGTGTCCTTCAGTATTATCCATCTGTCAAATTTTAATTGTTTGCACTCTCTTGAGTGAAGGGCACAGATTCGACATTAAACTCAGATATATCATTTTCAACTTCTATTTTCAATTTAGTTGTATCACAAATAGATCAAATGAGGTGAAGTTTATGGAAACAGTAAAGGAAATCACCATCCATCTGTACTTCTTGTGTTCCTGAGATAAAAAGTACAAAACAGGCTTACAAATCGTGACTTTTTGCAAATACAAATATATACTTGCAAATTTTTTGAAACAAACATTAAAGGTTCCATATGGAACCAGATCAGCCCCAGGAGACTGGATGAATTAGCTGACGTTATCGACTCAAGACAGCATGTTGCTACGTTGGCTAGCTAGCAAATTTGTCTGCATGATCAAACAAGCTAACGTCAGCTAAAATTATCGACAGCACATCCCTCCATGTCTGATTTCATGGCAGCTTTTCTTAAACAATTGTGATGCATTTTTGAGGGGGTTTTTTGCAATGAAATCATGGGAGTAAGTTTTTCTTGCAAGGAAGTTGGATTCATGAGATTACGAGATTATGTGAGAATCCATTTTGCCAGGCTTCAAGTTATCCGTTTGTGTCCATGCCAAGAGTGGTGCAGCCAATCAGTATCTTAGGAGGGACTACTGGCAATTATGGTTCATCATTTTATCAGTCAGTTGTTTTGACAGCTGACCTGTTTCTATCATCCAATCACCTTCCAAGTGTTTTTTGAAAGTGCCTGCCCTTTTCCTAACAGTTTCTAAGGACGACCTCCCAGATGATTATGTATAACAAACCATCTAACGTGTCAGTAGAAAGTAGAAATTGCAACAAAAAAAGTTGTGATATATGTAGTAATGTGTTCTTTTCAGTATGCATGACAAAATTTAAAAGAAGTAATTAATAAAACATTGACTTGGTTCATTGAGACAAACTTGCAGGAAGCTACGATGGTCAAACTTAAAAAGGTTGTGCAGAATTGAAAGGGACTGGTTGAATTTTCTTAAATTGTTGCAATTGCAACATCACAACATCCTGGAGGGACTGACAATATCACAATAAACTTCCTGCTTTTTCCATTTTTGCAATAATCACAGCTTTACTTTGGACTTTGTGTTGGACTGTTGTGTTGTGGTGGGTGCTGGTTGTTTGTTAACGTTAGCTCCATTTTTTAGCTGGTGTTGCACACTGTTGGTGGTCTAGGGGAGCAGAAAAGAATGTCCCACGGGAGTTTGCATAAACGTCACATCCTTTGGATTTTCCAGAAAATTCATTCAAGGTCCCTTTCGTAGAAATGAATCCACAGGCTGTTATACACTGGGCAACCAAGAAAGTCAGGGACGGTCTTATTGTTTAAGTTACGTTACAATCACACGTTCACACAACAAATTACTTCAGATTCTTAAATAATGTCCCTAAGTATAGCTCAATGGTGTTTAAACAGTGTAGAAAATGTACTTGAAAAATAGTTTTTCTATAGGCACAATTTGATCAGATTTCAGCCTGATCCTACAGTTACAGACGCTTCCCTTTTTTAACGTTTAATCTGATTTTTCCCAAACAGCTGCTGTGCTGTCACTTCAGCTCCAGGAAGAATAGTTTGGCAGGTGCAGGACAAATGTGTGAGGACTGACAGCTACAGTCGCTTAGAGTGTGTTGAGCCACATAATAAGAGGCCTCAGTCTCAGTGAGAAAGAGACAGTAGGCAGGCAGTTTTGATTAATGACTGTTGTTTGATCTGACGTGTTATTAAGTCACTTGTCGTTACTGTTGTAATCTCTGTATTCAAGAGAAAAATCAGGAGACAAGATGTCGTTCCGTCTGACAGGCTCAGGCTCAGCTGAGGTCACTTCAACCAGCGCACTGCACCCACCATCTGTCTGCCTGCCCTGCCTGGATGATTTACAGGGTGGAGTTCAGTGTTTTACATTATATTTAAATAGGAACAAGTGTAACGGACAGTGATTCACAATTTAGATGCAAGTTTTATTTAAAAATGCATTCAAACCTACAGAATGGTGTTAAGTGATCTGTCACTGCTAATTAAAGGATTAATCTGATGATGTTTTATATTTTCTTGTCTGCAAATCCCATGAAAAGAACAAAACCAACACTGAACCAAACCTGCTAAGTATTATTCCTCTATTAAACTATTAAAATCACATTGTGTAACGGATGACATCTTCCTTCATTACCATAAACATGAGCACTGTGGTTTATTGAGTCAGTCGTCCTGCACCTACTCACTGCAGGAGCATTTGCTAAAAACCACAGTACCCAGCCGTTCTGTCTGACACAGGCTCCACCCTCTGTCGGACTCAATGGATAATAGCTCTCTCCAATCACACACAGGTACTCACCCGGACGTTTCTACCGATACATGTCTGGCAGAGTATATAAGGAAGCATTCTGCTACGCCTGCATCTTTTTTTCTTCAGCGAACAGCAAATTTGCCCACTACAGCTGTAGGTCCCAGTTCCCATGCTGCAGAACTCCAACCAGTTTAATGCCCGTTTTAACTTCTGCAACTACTTCTCCACTGTTGCGGTCTAGAAGTCATGACTAACCTTTAGCCAGTCGTGGTCAGTGGGCTGGGGCTGCTAGCTTGTCGTGGTCAGACGTACAGGTATTGGGTTTACCCAGTGGACCCACAGAGTCCAATAGAGGGCGAAGCATGTGGCAATAGAACGAATATTCCGATATTGTAACTCTAGCTCTATAAACACAGGTGGCGCCCTCTACCGATGTGCCCTGCCGCTTCATCACCGTCTGCTGAAGAGGTTGTTGGAATGCATGTCAATGTTCTGATATTCCAGTGACGAATAGGCACATTTTCAGTATGCAAGTACCCATAGTAGAAGGCTTTTCCTTTGCGTATAGACCTACAGGCCCCACCTGCCCCACCTACCGGTTACATTATCATAACCGTTGTTTAAAGGGGACCTATTATCCTTTTTCATCGTTTCTGAGCTATAAATGTTGTTATAATGTTGCATACTCGTGTTAAACGATGCCACCGCGTCAAATAAACGAGGTTTGTGCATTTGGACGTGAGCCCCGCGGCCGTTTTGGACGGCTCTGAGTTTTTTATAACAGAAGGTAACATTGACGTCAATCCGTTCCCGACTCGCTTATATGGTAATGTCCCGGCATAATGCTCTGAGCCTGCTGCAGGCTGCCTGGCTGCCGTCTCCCCCGCTCTGCTTCGGGAGTTGTATTGCTGTGCGCGGCTGCTCTCTACGACTTCACAGTGTTAGCAGTTAGCACCAGGCAGAAGTGGATAGAGTTGCTTTTTCACGACCAGCAAAATAGAAACACCTCTGTGTTTGTCTGTCTA
>JAJHUR010138044.1:24589-53826 GCA_027495735.1 Lutjanus campechanus
GTACTCCTGTGACTCATAAATCAGTCTGAACCATCTGGGAGTAAACTGACCATCTGACCTTTTAAGTTTAAACATGAGCATGATTTAAAAAAAATAATGTACACGTTTAAAAAGTAATTTAATAACACATTTGCCTTTTCCAAATAGTCTTATTGATTTTCTTAAAGCTAACATAAACAACATAAAACCAACCAAATAGAGCTGAATGGTCAGAATCTGTTTTCCATTGGTAAAACAAGTTTTAGCATAGTTTTGAGGAGCAAAACAAATATACCTTATTGGTTAACTCCGCTGGTCATAGCTGTCACAGCTGCTGTGAAACTTAGCAAGTCAGGCTAATCTGATTCACATGGTTTTATACATTAGCAAGTCACCAACAAAATAATGTTTTTGGCTTAATAAATACTTACCACCTCTCCAATGTGATAAGCTTTGGGAACTAGATAACGAATGCAAAGATGGCGCCCATTCAGTCCAATGAGAGTTGCTCGCCCGGTGCATAAGCCGATAAAGTTTTCTAGCTTCTGGGTTTACTTCCTGGTTATACGGTCCACTGAAAGCATAGTGATGTTTCCCCCCTTGCCCCTTACAATGCCCCCCTTAATAATAATGTCACAGAGTTTTGAATAGCCTTTTTTTCCACTCAAGGACAGTTTTACAAATTTAGAAAAAAAAATCATGGATCAAAAATTCAGAATAGAAAGAGTCATAACAGATTTTGATTGCTGTTCAAACTGTCCTGTCAACAGTTTTTTTTTTTTTACAGACGTCTCTTTTATAATTGGTAAAATTCCTGAATTGTTAAAAAGATTCCTCAAAAAATAAATGCTGTTAACCTTTATATTTAGTATATTGTGTATAATTGTTTTTCAGTTACTTTGACCTTCTTTTTAAATGACATGTTTATTTTGTCTCCCCACTGTATGTGAATATTTTAATTAGTGTCTGGATGGTGAAAGAATATCTGTAATGTAAAAAGTAGGAGTAGATCTCCACAGGTGCTGCAGCAGAGGACATGAACAGCAGCAGGATGCTATTAATGACAAGGAGATAAGATTCCTCCTGTATGAGCAATGAGCCTCAGCCCTGCCTCCTCCACCCAACTCCCACACAGGGACCGCTGCTCCTCCGGGGCAACATCAACTCTCAGCCCTGCTGTCGTTCCTCCTAGATGTCTCTCACTTTTTGTTGCTCACTGTCAGGTCCATGGCCACGGACTGATAACGTTTATTCAATAAATGTCAGTTTTTCCTGCTAATGGGCGGAAAGTCTGGTGACCAAATGTTCTTGTCTGTCTCATCAGTCCATTTGCTGGAGCTTGTGCTGCTGTTGAAAGGAAAAAGTACAAACAAGATGACAACATATTAGCAACTACGCTCTTCAAGTATCCCACAACTGCTCACGGAAGCTTTATTCATCTGAGCAAAAAATGATTTCAATCACATGCGGAGAAATGTGAGTTTTATTAACACGGAGGGACAGATAAAGAGAAAGGGCCAGAAACAGTTAACCCAAAGGTTAGTGCTGGATTTTCTTATGCAATACTGAACTCCTACCAAGTGATCTGTTTGGTCACGCTGGTCTTCCTACCAAGCTTTATTTAACTTTATTAAAAATTATTTTTCCAGCAAAGATTCACTCAGCAGGTCTGTTCTTTTATACCAAATGTCCTGCTTCACACTCACAACATTTCACACATTTACACGTGGGAGCTTCCATGTGTAACCTGGGCTGCTGCACTTCAACAGCTGGAAGTTGTGTGTCGCTGCATCCAAGGGAACTAGCCCCTGATAGCGATTGAGGTTTGGTGACAGGGAAGACAGTACAACAGTTTTTTGCTCGCTGGGTTTGGCTCCTGCCACCCTGAGATGGAGTAAACTAACTGTGCTGCGTGGCTAGCCGAGCCAGCTCTGCACCGCCAAAAGCTGAAGACTGATTTACAGGTGGTTTTAATGATATTATGGGTTGAAATTAGTTAGTTGTAATTTATGTTACCATTTGTCATATTTTGTATTACAGGAAGAAAAAGTTAACAGATTTTCCATGATTTTGATATAGAAATGTAAGGGCATCTGTTGCTAAAGAGATGTACTGTACAGTATGACTGGGGATGTGATCTAAGAGGGTTAAAATGCATTTTTTATTTCATCTCAACTTTAATATTTGTCAGAAATGTCTAATTTGATGTGCTAAGCAGATCAATAAAAATTCATAGTGTTTACCTGATGTCACATCTATATATGAACGCCCCCTTGGAGGGCAAAACAATGCTGTCATCTGCTGCCTGCCAGCTTACAAACTGAATGGTCTTCTTGTTTCAGAAAGTTGTTGTGCGATTGGATGCACTAATCAATGAGGAGACAAGCCTGGGCTGTGTTTCTACAGAATCCTGTCCGACAAAGAAAATCCAGAGAGGAGGAGACTGTAGATTTGTGCCATTAAACGTGTCTCTGTCCCCGCAGAGGGCAAACAATGGCAACCGTCAGAGTCACGTATTTACAGCAAACGATACAAAAGTTTTGATTAAATTTATGTCATGAGATATTCTTAACCTAACAAAATGATACTGCCTTGTTGTTACTGGCCTACAACAGTGACTGCAATGACCCTGAAACTATTTAAAACCCATGGATTAATATTAGCTAGCTAATTTTAGTTAATGACTACTCACCTTCGCTTTGACAGTGAAGAATTTCTTATCCTTTGCCTCCCAAATAGCAGCATTGTCGACCCATCCAGATCAAAAATACATATAACTGTCAGTACTTTTGTATGTTTTCATCCAGATCGACAGTGTAAGGTGAGGGATTCTCCACAATATACATGTAAATATCGCCGAAGTGGAGCTCTGGTGGCAACTTTAGTGACTCAAATATGGTGGCGGGTGCTGTCTATGGATCGCAAGTGCCCAAAACTTGTCATTTGTTATCATATCTTTGTTTTTCTTTTGTTGAGATGTGATCCAAATATTTGTGGCTTGAAAGGGAGAGAAATTTTAGCAGCTTGTGTTGCGTCTCTACGGAGACTCTTGTTTTTGCCCTCCAGGTAACCATGCATGTCACATGACTGAAAACTATGAATTGTAGGGTAAAATGTGCCAGTAGCTGCCGGGGTTCTGTGTTAAGAGAGCAGCTTTTGGCTCCGGTTTAGTCATAATGAGCTGTATTAGCTTCAGAAAATGTCTTTATTTCCATAGACAACATTAAGTCCACATAATGGACTATAATGTGTACAGTTAGTTACAAATACATATTTGTTTTGACATAACATGCATAAAGTAGCTTATATTTCCTAATTTGACCTTACTCAGCACACATGCTTGCTTATTGTGTTTTCATTTGTTCCCATAATCACAGTAAAGAACACCCTCTTTAAAGGCTTAGACTATAGACTTTAATACCAACAGTCTCTTTTGGGGAATTTGCAGCTGGCAGCAAGGCCAAAATACAATACATAATCACTCCTAACAATATTCAGGAAGAATCTAGACAAACTGTAATCAACAATGGAAAGAACAGTAAGGGCTGATTGAGTGAGGAAGTGGGGGTATCAGCTGGAGACATTGTTTTGGAGATGTTTGGATGTTTCCCTCCAGTCAAGTGCTGTTGGAAATGGTATACTGGAAAAATGAATTTCCTGAAGGAAGTTTCACATGAATGCCACGCAAAATTGGATGATGAAGGCGGAAAGTAAGGGTAAGTTTGTGGATGTTTCCAAGTGATAATTCAGTGATAACCTTTAACCCTTTCAGCATGTGGAGAATCAAGGTTTTTAGTTAATGCTATTAAAACCACCACAGTCCATAAAATCCATAAAAAAAGGGCTGAACAGGTGACACCAACTAAAATACCAATATGTAGTGATGCAGTGTCACATCACATGCATCCAGAAGTTATCGGGCTCTGTTGAACTCAAGAATAGTTCATCAAGAGAAAAATTCATGTGGGCCTCATGACATTTAGGTGTCGCAAGAAATGAGAGAAAAAAGGGAATGTGTCAGTATTTTAAAAAGAGTGGGAACAGTATTTGGATAATGCAACAAAAGAAAGACTCAGGCCTAATCAAAAACAGTCACTACTAAAGTAGGGAAAATATATGGGGAAAATGCACTAATACGAAACAGACTCAACACTACATGATTTAAGGATTTAATATTTTGATATTTTTGGGAAATACACTAATCTGCTTTCTTGCGAACAGTTAAGTAAAGATTGATACCACTCTAGAGCTTGTAACACCAGTAAGTGAGGCAGAAACCTAAGCTTTTACTCAAAGTAAAATTAAAAAGCAGTGGGATAAAGATAATGAAAGAAGGCATTTGTATAAGAGCCAGCAAGAAGTTGAAGATGGAGTAAAGAAAGAAAGAAAAAGATTAAGGTACAAACTGGAACACATGGGATTATACACAGGGGGAAGCATGTCTTTGCCTAATATCTGCAAAACACAGGATTGGTAACAAGGATTACCCAGGATGTGAGAGCAATGAAGGACGACCACAGCAGTAGGTGGTGATAACGCTCCACCTGGTAGCAAGTTGTTATTAAAAGAAGATGAAGAAGAAAGAAGAAAACATAAAGAATTTTTAAAAAAATCTCCCTTAAAACATTGCTTGTAGAGGGGATATCCCAAGCAGAGAGAGCCTGGGAAGTAATGGACTTTCTCCGAGCCACAGATCTACATCATAAGATTTAGATCTCAGAGGCCAAATGCTGCAATTACTTCTTGAAATCAATGGGGGGCAGCAGTGCGCAAAGCAGTGCCTAATCAGCCAGAAAAGAAGAGGAAGAAGAAGACTTAAGGAAGTCAGAAAGTGCAGGCCAAACAAATGAAGGCCATGCCTCATTGCCACCAAAAGAAAGAAAAAAAAAAACAAGTTCAGTGAATCCTTGACTTAGTTCAGTCTTTGGATTTCTGTGGAAATACTAAGCAAAGTCAACCAACCAGGTATGATTGATGTTTTGACTTCACACTGCCATTTAACCAGGAAATATACTTCGAGTGAGTTTGGTCTTGCAAGTCATGTTTGGACTGGCTGGTGGAGAGGCTGGAGCAGATTTGCAACATGTTTCATGAGTTACCATGATGAACTCCAAGTCATATTTTGCTTCCACTGCAAACATAACTCCCTCAGGCTGGGCTGCTATTACTATTATTTTCACTGAGGAGCCTCACATTACCAAGCTTTGTAATATTATGAGATGATGCAATATGATGAAAGCCCACTGCAGGATGGTCTTTCGATCAGGTATGTCTGAAGCATCTGCTAGCATAAACACTTGTGAATAGTGTGTGTGTGTGCGTGTTCGTCCCACCTCACCCACTCCGTGACTTGAATTTCACAGCTCTAGGACCTCATCCCTCAGCATAAAACAAAAAAACAGAGACTACTACTTTGGCAGATCTTCCATCTCTTGCTCTTATTATTCTCCATCCCTCTCTTCCATCCCACTCCTCTCTTTACGTTCTCTTTGACTTTTGTTGTGTCTGTCCTCGCTGCATTCCCTGGCCGCTCTCCGATACGAGCGCCTTGTTTTCTCCGAGCCAGAATCTCCCCGGTGCAATGTCCTATTAGTGAAAATGAGACACGGGAGTCAGGCTACAGGAATGCTCCTTTTCCCCCAGACAGCATATCAATTACCATGATGGAAAGTTATGATGATAGGTTTTACTGCATCTGTAGGATCTTTGAACTAACTTTAGAAATCACACACTGTACTTGTTCTGGTCCAGATAAAAATGTGATCGCTCCTCTGGATTGTGAATAAAATATTGTCTAATATTGCAGCACAAGATGTTGGAGAAAAATTAAATAACACAGCCTCGGCTCATCTAAGGCGGGTTAGTTTAGGTTTTCTGCCAGCTGTTTGGCTAGTTTCTTGGATTTTTAATATTAATATTTTTGAGGTTGACTCAGTCAACTCATCATGGCAAGCTGTAGTCATCCTGTGAGCAGTTGTGTGATGTCTCTTCTGGCTCTGGAGGTCGTTTTATTGATCATTTTTGAAATCTGGATAAGGGAACCTGGTAATGTTACTTAAGGTTTAAGCTAGCTAAAGTTTTATTTGCTATCTGCCCAGCTTGAGGGTAAGCAACCTGCAGCTGCAGAGCTGCATGCGGCATCAGCCTGTGGCTTTGACAAAAAATTATATGGAAATGAGTCACTGTTGTTATTATTTTAACACTGTAATTTTCATTTATCATTGTTGTGGGCCTAAAGTGATTCTTAGGTTCTCCAAATGTCTTCTTAATTTTGTCAGTGGCCAGTGCTGAGTCTGCCTAAGCTGGCTATGGAAGCCAAATCCAAAGAAAAAGAGAAGTATGTGTAATGTATAGTGAAGTTGATAGTAAAGGTTGCTGACCCCTGGCCTTGCTCTTTGCCATGTTCAGCTTCACCTGCTTCTTCACACTTCTTTTGGCCAGAAATTTGGCCATAACCCCTTCATTTTCTTTTTCTCTCTGTGCCCTGGCTTTTGTTTTCTAAACCTCTGTTTTTTTTTTGATGAGGTAACTGAACGAATCAGTTTGCAATTATGGACAGAAATGTTGATGTGATATGCAAACTTTGGTTGGTCATACAGCATGAAGTACACTGCAGATTGGAGTCTGTGTTACAGTGAGAAACAGACAGATGTACATTATATTTGCTCTTCTCCCCTGTTTTGTATCTCTCTTCATCACCCTGCAGTTCTCATTCATTATGATGTGTTCAGTTTGAACTGGAAGGTTTAAATTTCAACATGTTGGTGTTCAAGTGTGCTTTCTGCTGTAGCATAAAATGTTCTTAATGACCATACTTAAAAGTAATCCTGGCCATTCAAATGACCACAATTTATTATTAATTAGTGCAAAAACATGAATATCACACAGCATTTTTAGCATCAGCATCATTATATAGACTCCGGCATCTCTGGTATGAGGTTCTATTTCAAACTAAAGATTTTTTTTTTAAAGTGATACTCCACTTTACATGATAACCCTAACCTCATCCAGTACAATGGCAGTGAATGGTGACCTGGATGAGGCTGCTACCCTGTTTCTCCTAAAACTCCAGAATTGTTTTGTGAACTGAAGACCTTCACCCATCATCACATCAGCATAGTGGTGAGTACATACTGAATGGGTTATCATGTAAAGTGGAGTATCACTTTAAAAAGAAGGGAAAAAATGGAAGTAATGAATGTGTACTAGTTCATTTTTGAGACTGTGAACTGAACTTTGAGCTAGCTCTTTATAAGTGTAAACTTGAACAACACTGCATGTGTGTTCTGCACATCTGACTGGCCAAGTATACTGCCATTTTCACAATAGTAATCGGGGGTGGGGTGTGTTGTCCGTAATACAAGTGAGTAAGTAAAAATCATTTAAGGGTCAATCATAGACCTTTGCATGGGTCCCCTCTGGGCCTTGTTGCTGGGGCTCACCTGTTCCCTTTGACCCGCCCTGATGGCAGAGCTTGTCGGATCAAGGGGTTATGAAGCCTGGCCTGTAAATGTCAGGATATTTCAGCCAGTGCTGCAATAAATTTGACCATTTTTTGCACATCTCTCTCGCAGTCGCACAGTGCAAATCATAGGGGTACTCTTTTCAAAGTACAGCTCAGGCTACATTATCACCACCACATGGTGGTACTACTTATTACGTCAGTAAATTGTCATGTTGATTTTGATGCATTAGTATAATATCCATCAACAGGGGCACAACTACCTACCTTTAATCGTTCAGTAGTATTGTGGTCCTGGATTGGACGAAGTGGACTTGGACTTCTTTAAGACAAATGCACAGAGTGGAGACCATTTTAATAGAGAAGTTGAAACATCACATCACCTTACTGGAACACATATTGTCTGTTTTGAGTCAAGATGGTTATCAAGTTTTTCACTCTCTGAAAAACACATAGCAAAGCAATGAAATAAACAGACATCTACACAACATCTGCCTTTAAACTGACAGAACAGCTGAAGCTGATCCAGTGATTTATGTCGGGGTGAACTCCTTTGAACGTTAACAATATTGAATTGATTGCTTTTCTCACTGTTTCTGCATTTGTGAGGCCAGGTCGCTACAAAATCAATTATCTCGCCATTATATCAACTCTGCAACAAGTTTCATTTATATTATCTGCATCCAGGAATATTTTCTGCAGATGACCTGGCTGTGATCCCAGTATTACAAGTCTTTCTAACATGTGCTTAGTTGCTCAGAAAACTTGTGTGTGTGAGCGCTGCGGGGTGATCTGCCGCTGTAAATCATGACTTTGCGATTAGCGATAAGCCACTTTTTGAACTGCTGGGAGCGATAAAGCTGTGAGGTTTGGTGTGCATGTGAGACAGAAAACCACTGAGTGCTGCCAGATCCTGCTCATGACATCATAAAGGTTATCGCCCTGTCCAACAGACATGCACGTGTCCTCAATACATGAAGAATATGATGCACACATCCCCCCCGTCCCTCCTTTTTATTCTTTGCTCTCTTTATTCCCATCTCTGATTCCTTAAATCTGCTCTAATCTTTATCTTAACGATGGATCAAATAAGTACTTGTAATTTGAAAGCAGTCACGTGTAGTCACAAACGTATCAAGAATTATGACCCAACCCTACATTTCATTAAACTTGATCATTCATCTGTGGTCAGCCATGTTAAATAAACAGAATGTAAGGTATTTAGAGAAGGAAAGACTCCCACAATCCCTGCAAGAAAGGAGTTGTTACTGCAGTCAAACAGAATCTTCAGCTCAAACAAGCTTGCTGGGGGGTTTAGTCCAATCATGACATGACTCATCATCTCGATCCCAGACTTCACCTTCACCTGAACATTTACTGGTTGTATTTGAGAACTTTTTGATGAGAACTTGTCATTGTTATTGGGTGAAAAAAAAGCTATATTTCCCACAACTATTTGACTTCTTTTTTGAGAGTAGTTGATGGCTAATAAAATGCAGTAGCTGTGAATGCCCTACCCGCTGTATGCTACTTCCTCATCAGCAAACAGAAAAAAGTGAGCAAAAGTAAGTATCAAGCAACTAAATGGGTTGTTGTGGTCTTTCTAACCAGAAGAACTAGCTAGCTAGCCACATCTAGCAATGCGCAGGAGATGCTGCACAGAAGTGTTGTGCAGATAAATTCTTGTTTGTCAAGAAATATTTCCAATCACACTGAAAATACTGCATTACAACTACTGTAAATATCATGCATTCAAAACTTTACTTAAGTAAAAACATTATAGCCGGACAGATCGCTTGGCTGATATTATAGGCAGATATCACAGCTATATTGGTCTTTAGCCTTATCTGCATATATATTGTCCCATGTTCACCACTAAAGCTGGCTGCTGAAATGTAAAATAGCCTATTTCATTACATATCTTTGTCACAGGTGTTTGATACGTTTGAGGGATGATATATCAGCTGATATACTGATATCATTTGTCTTTATTCCCTAATACTGTTATTGACATTGGCCCCAAAAATCCTGTATTATCCAGGCACTGAAAAGTCTATAGGTATTATGAGCAGAATGTATTTAAAGTATCAAATGTAAAAGTAGTCATTGTGCAGTAAAATAGTCCCTGTTGATGTTTTACTATTTACATGTGATGTTTTTGGATTATTTACTGCTGCATTAATGTTTATGCTGCATTTTACTGTTGTAGATGTTTAAGGTTGTTCTATTTTTAACTACTTTATATACTGTTGAATAGTTTATTTTACAGCAATGCATCATATTCTATAAGATAACCTTTGTGGCTGTCCTGTGAGAACCACATATCTGTAAAAAGTAAGAAAAACTGTGTTTTCTGTTTTGTGATGATGCATTTACCAGCTGTTCCAAGAAGGATTTTGAAATAGTTCATTAATCTTAACGGTAGAATATTTAAGGCTTTTTGGTTCCTATTTGTAAAGTTGGGCCCTCCTCCCGTCTCAATGAACAAGAGAAGGAGAGGCAGCTGCAATGGATGAGCGACTTAGAGAGTGAATTAGGAGAGGGAGCAGTGTTTCCGAGAACAAAACAATGAATCAAAGAAATAAAACACTATGTTCTGATTGTTTCACAGTGGTTACATTCTAAATCACACACAACGCACGACACTGGATTTTGTGTGAATACAAGTCAAGTCAGAACCCAACCTTCATCCTGTTGCTGTGTCCTCAGTCTGCTCCGCCTGTGTGTGTGTGTGAGTGAGAAGATGTGTGCATCTCTGTGTGTATCTCTCCCTGCAACTCTTACAGCCAGAGAGCTGAGAGGATGGATGGAGACAGCCATGTAACCGTTGGTCATTATATTTTCATAAATTCTCTACCTCACACCCTGCATGCTGTTATTGGCTTGGCGCTACAGACCGCTGCCCAAAGTTTGGCGCCCACAAATGTCCTGCATACACCAAAGCAACAGAAGAAAACAGGGCAGGGTCTCTGCAGATACAGCCGCCATCACACACTTCCACTAGGTCATAAGTGATGACGGAGTTAGATTATTTTTCTGAGTCTTTGCATTGTTTTTAAGGAAAATCCTGCTAAGTTTACCTTTATGGAGGAGCAGACAAATGTATAAATGAAATAGAAGTTTTAAGCTGCGCAAGCTGTACAAGTACCTTGAATTGATGTTTGAACAGTACTTGAGTAAAAGTACTTTTTGAGTAGCCAGTTACCTCCAGTCTTTATGCTAAGCTAGGCATTATTTTCCAAAATGCTGGACTATTTTTCAAGGTAGCCAGATGCTGATAAAGAAGATGAAGTTGCCTTGATTAAATCAGCCAGCATACCTGTTCCTCTACAGCATTTTTTTTTTGTTTCTATCAAAAACATGTTTATTTATTGGTACAAAACAGCTGGTGCTCTCCCTCCTCCTTATTCTGTCTCCCACTCCTTCCTCACGTCCCCCCTCCCCGTGCGGCGCAGTGCACGAGGTGGTTTGCAGAGCAGCAGAGACGGGATGATCTCCCTCCCTGCCCTGCCGCCTCTACATCTGGCTGCGTTGTGTTGAACCTCCCAGCTCGGCCGACAGATAAGCCCCAGTGATGGATACGAGGTGTCACCATCCAAAGCCCTGCCTATCTATTACAGCGCAGAGGCCGTTTCATGTGGTGGCTCTGTATATGTGTGTGAGCTGAGGTTTTTGTGTGTGTGTGTGTGTGTGTGTGTGTGTGTGTTCCTTGGCAGGGAGGATGGTTCACACATTGGGTCGGTGGGTGTGTGAGGTGAGTGGGTGTTTTGAGGAGCTGTGACTGGAAAGGGAAATTATTAGTGGGAGTAGAAAAGCGAGCAGCAGAGATAGAGGGAGATACAGGGGGGACAAAGTTTAGAGAGACAGATGGAGGGAGAAAGAGCCCAGAGATTAAAAAGACAGCATGAGTCTTAAAATAAAGGACTTTGTTTAGACAGCAACAACTGTTAATGTGGAATTTATGATTGCCTGTATTGTCATATGGAAATATCACTTTTGTTACTCCATCGCAAATATGTTTTCTGTCAATATTTGATATTAAACACTAAAGAAAGTTAGGATTACAGCTTTGTGGCTGTATACCTCAGCAAAACAGTCAAGTTGCAGTTTACATCCATGTCAGTCCAGACTCATATAATGTCTGTAGTAATAGACTTTGAAGGGATTAATTAAAAGGTATTAAGTTTATTTATTTATTTATTTATTTGGCAAAAATGAAGCGATCACTATATATGCTGCTTCAAGGTTGGGTTTAGTTTTTCAGTCCACAAAACACTGCTGGAGTTTTATAACTCCATGCTGCCTCCGCACTGCTCGAGTGGTGTAATCCAAGTCTCCTCAACCCTCAGTTGACTTGAAAGACATCATGTACATCATGTTTTCAAGCGGCGATGAGTCCAAGTGGACGTTTATGCCAAATTTGGTCTATGTGTTCTTGAGATAATGTTTTCACAAGAACGTGACGGACGAACAACCTGAAAACATAATGCCTCAGGCATAAAAAAACAAAAACATATTCATATATATATATATATGTATATTAACTGTTCTGGAATAGCTGAATCTCATCAGACAGGGATCACTCAGACTACATCTTATCAAAAATGTGTCTGCTGCCTAATGTGTATCAGTTTGTGGGTCCTTGACACCAAAAAGGTTGAGAGCAGCTGGTCTGAACCAAAAACTTTGTCATGATCTTGGCTGTCTATCAGTAAGTGATGTTAGTGTCACCATGTACATTTAACAAGAAATAACACATTCTTCATGACAGTGATACAAATCAACAGTTACATTCATAAGCCTTCAAACCTGAAGCATGTGGTGGATAATCCTAGAAGACATTAGGTGGTACTATGTAAAAAGGACATCAAGTCTAATATTCATACTCCTTTTAGCTCTGTTTTGGTCTCCACCACATCCTGAGGGAAACAACTAGCTTTTTAGCTGCTAAATGCTTCATTATGATCACTGGGTAGAAGTAAGTTTGTCTCTGGTTTATTTGGTGCACAGTGGGTTTATGAGAGCTTTTTCACTGAAATTACCTGCCTGCTGCAACTAGAAATGACGCACTTTAGAGCAATTAAAGTAGATCAAAAGGAAAAGGCTCTGAAAGCACAACAATGCTCTGAAAGATGTCAAAAAAGCTAAGCTGAGTGGAACTAAGGTAGTTGATCATTTTCTGCGAGTTTGTGACTACGAGAAACCCCTTTCACATTCACCAAAGTCATTCAGTCCACCTCAGATTTTCACTTCGTTTAAAGTTGTCCACCAGACTTAAACTGTTTGAAATGACCTGAGACAAGTGTCTATGAGCGTGCATGTGTGTAAAAGTTAATAACTGTGTGTATTTGCGCATGCAGAGCCATGTGGGCTTCAGTCCTGGAGGAGTTTGCTGTGCTGTCCACTTTCACTTCTGCATCAGTAAAATGTTCTACTGCTGTGAAATAACTCATAGAGGTTTATCAGCGCTGGCCAGTTGTCAAGGCCCCTAGAAACTCATAAACCTCGGCGTTATAGTAAAGCCCTTCCTCCCCAATCTGCAAGCCACTAGAAAGATTAAAGACCCCTGATGGAACACTCAAGACCCCCATAAAGCTGCTGACCGGTTGGGATGTGAAAGTGTCAGGTCTGTGATCGAGGGAAGGTTGCTGGTTGGACTCCAAGAGATGGTCTGTAAATCTACGAAAGTGTTTGAGAAATGTCCAACCTGTGCATTCAACAAGTGCTATCAAGCAGCCAGTGAGAGAGGCCTTTAGTTGCTGCTCCAGTCGAGCCACATGAAGTGCCTACATGTACCAGGATGCATTGCATGCAAGCTTCTGATGCCTGCACCCATGTTGCTGTCTATCACCACCCTATAGTTATTCATTTGCTGGCCAAAACACTTACTTTACTTCTTTACTGAAGTAAAGTATTTGAATAATTCTTCCACCACTGCATCCAACCAGGTGGAGCGTTGAGTGTAGACATAGAAATGGACAGTAAATATATGAAACACTGACCACATTAACTAATCTGACTGCACCACATGACTGCAGCTTTCCACTAGTATCGGTTCAGCTTACAGATGCTTGTTTCCACGGGAGACCTGGGACCCTGTGCTTCGACCTCCGACTGTGTAACAGCGTAGTAAAATCTTCCACACCAGCGTTTCCACGTTGATGTACAGTTTCCGCTGCGATCAGAAGTGGCTTTTTGGGAGGGCCAGGAGTTTTGTGAAGGGGGGTCAGTCATTACACAGACACACACACATACACGCATACACACATACACAAAGGCCAGGACTGGGTGCAGTACAGAAGGAAATGGGGAGGGTGGGCTACACAAGACCCTCACACATACCGGATACACATGAGGTTTACTGCCCTAAAGACATGGAGGTGTATATGTACAACCCGAATTCCAAAAAAGTTGGGATGTCTAAAAAAGTAAATAAAAACAGAATGCTATGATGTGCAATTTTTTTTCAACCTTTATTCAATTGAAAACAGTACAAAGACAAGATATTTAATATTCAAAGTGATTAACTTTATTGTTTTTTGTAAATATACACTCATTCTGAACTTGATACCTACAATGGGCTCAACAAAAAAAATGTTGGGACAGGAGCATGTTTACCACTGTGATACATCACCTTTTCTTTCAGCAAGTTTCGAAAGTGAAATTCATTCCCAGTATTGCTTGACATACGACCATTTTCAATGGTAGACAGGTCTGGACTGTAGGCAGGCCAGTCTACTACCTGAACTCTTTTACTATTCAGCCACACTGTTGTAAGACGTCTGGATGGCAGCATATGTTGCTCCAAAACTTGTATGTACCTGTCAGCATTAATGGGGCCTGAGAGATCAGCTCAGGCCTCAGAGAAGTCTGCAGCTTTTCTGGATGTTGTTGATACATCACCTTTTGCATTGCACGGTAGAGTCTTAACTTGCATTTGTAGATGCAGTGACAAAAAATGTTTACAGACAACAGTTTCCAAAGTGTTACCAAGCCTGTATAGTATCCTGTATACCATCATGTAGGTCTTTAATGCAGTGCTGCATGAGGGGTCAAAGGTCATTAGCATTCAGTGTTGGTTTTCAGCCTTGCCCCTCACATGCACAGATTTCTCCAGTTTCTCAGAATCTTTTAAAGATATTATGGATTTTTGATTTTGAAATCCCCACATTCCTGCAGTTTTATGTCGAGAAAAGTTGCTCTTAAACTGCTGGACTATCTGCCCACATACCCACATAGTTTTTCCACAAAGTGGTGAACTGCTTGTGCACCCGTGGAATGTTTCAAACAGGTGTTTTTTTGAACAAGTCCAGGTTCCAAGTCTTTTGTTGCCCCTGTCCCAAAAATGTTTTACAGACATCAAATTCAAAATGAGTATATATTTACTAAAAACAATCAAGTTAATCAGTTTGAACATTAAATGTCTTGTCTTTGTACTGTTTTAAACTGAATATACTGTAGGTCAAAAAGAATTTCCATATTATTGCATTCTGTTTTCATTTACATATTACACTGCATCCTAACTGTTATGCACTTGCGGTTCTATATTTGTATGCGTGTGTGAATTGTGTATTCATAACTACCCATGTATTTATGTACTGGCACACGTTTTGACTACAGTATGTCAGGATCATGCAGTAAAATCATCCCTGGAGCACCATAAAGCCAGCTCTCACAGTACATATTGGTGCCCCTCAGCTAAAAAAGTAAAAACCATGCAGCTCTCCATTGTTTATAATAATGAGTTGATTTTCAGACTGAGGCTCACGTTGTGTTTTTCATTTTTTCCCATGTTACTGGACGGCAGCAGAAACGCAATTAACGTTATTGTTTCATTAAGTGCATGTTGCTTGTGAGCTGGAATTACAAACACCACAACACAGCTACAGTACCTCGGTGAGTACACACAGCTTCATGTAGGAGACTTTTTTGTTTCCCCAACGCACACACGCACGCACATAATTAGGACTTAAAGCCTCAGCAATTAGAACTCAATCAAAGTTTCCTTGCTTGTCAACAATCTTTCCCACATACATTTTTTCACTCATTTATCTCTTTATGCCTGCATGCCTCGGCCATCCTTCATTTTCCAGAGTTGTTAGTTGGCATATTCTCCCTCCTTCTTCCTCTCTTTGTCTTTCTCCATCTGTCTGTTTTTCTGTCTCTGTGTTTCTTTATCACAGGCTCTTGGTCTCTAACCCTCGTTCTGTCTTTGTGCGGTATTTTGCATTTGAAAAGACCACCCATGGGTTCAGGAGGGGGCAGATTCTCAGAGAGGAATTGGTTTAGAATATTAATTGTTTTTTTTCTTTCTTTTTGTTTCCTGGGAAAACTGCCCACATTAACACCGCCTGCCACTTTCATTTAAGTCCCTGCTCTGCATCGACAAACTGCAGCGCAGTTATTGCAAGCACGGCTGGGGAGATATTCTGTTTGAATCGAGCTAGCTAACTACTGCACAACTAGCTCCTCTAACTCTTCTTCTACACTTATTTCGTCTGGCTTTCTAAAAACTTAAACACATTGCTGGGGTTTACTAAACATATTTCAAGATTAAGTGTTAGCATTTGAACCATTTGTGATTTTAACAAAGACAAGAAACAATTACTTTGCCAGCAGCTAGCTTGTTAGCAGTTCCCATGAAATTTCCCCATGCGTATGATGGGTCTTTACAAATTTTTGGAGAAGGAATTCATCTGCACTACCTTCCTTGTTACTCAGTTCAGGTAATGCAAGTAGGGCTGGATAGATATTCAGTCTGAATCAAGCTAGCTAGCAATGCTACCATGCACATAGCTTCTTTAACTCAGTCCAGTCTTTTCTTGCGCATTTCTTTCAAGCAAAAACTAGTTTGTTGGCATTTCCTATGACGTTTTCCCATTAGTACTACTGTAAGTATCTTTCAAAGTTTTTTGGGAACGAGCTTATCTAAATCACATTCCTTTTTATCAACAAACTCCAGTGCAGTTAATGCAAGCGAGTCTAGGGCTAGCTGGCACAGCAGCTGTGCCGCTAGCTTTTTGGAATTCAGTCCAATCTTTTTTGTGTGTTTCTTTCATTTAAAAATTCCAGGGAAAATTCCAAGTTCCAGGGAGTTAAAACAGTATATTCAAAGATAAATGAGTATAATACAGTACTTGGAACTATTTGTGATTTTAACAAAGTCAAGCAACAGTTAGCTTGCCTGAACTAGCTTGTTAGCAGTTCCCATGACATTTTTCTTTTTTGTTATTTCAGAACTATATTCTTGGCTGTTTTCCCCACCTCTTTACCCCTCACCACACTATGTTATAGCATCTGTGGTGACCTCAGAGATTGATGAGATAAACCTTTCTTCCCGCCCCTCCCCACCCCGCTCATACTGATCGCAGGGTTTCACCAGCGCCCTGTCACGCTCCGTCTTTCTAACCTCACACTGCTCCAACAATGGTGTGGTCCTTAATTGTCACCCGTATCAAGCCTATAACGAGACTGCCCTTGTGGAAGGGTATCGGATGGTAATCAGCACGGCAGTCTACAGTTAGTGCTGTCACTCAGAGCCTCTGACGTCACTCCGACATGCCTGTATGATTAGTTCTGGTTCAAATCCAGCTGACCTGCATTGTCGCCCGTGATCAGCATCCTGCAAATGCCTGTAATGGGACGAACATTGTTCATTTAGAGTTTGCAGTGTTGTAAATTAGAAGTATGTGTTGTGACGCAGGGGATGGCGGTTAGAGGCTGAGGCTGCATTCCTGTCTGGAGCCTTAGATTTAGGAATTTTTTAGCATGATTATGGAGCGCTAGATTATGAACACAGAAATATGTACGTCTATATCCTTTTCTTTCAAAGTAACTTCCTGTAATGTATTGTCTTCTAAACATTACTTTAACATTATTTATATAGTACTGAATGTTTGTGGTGCTCACAGTATTAAAAAGTCTTGACAATCCACACACTTTACTGTGTGTTTTTGTTGGAACTACTTTCTCTTGTTGAAATCTCATAAATACTGGATTGACCACTTCAAGGCCCAACTCACACAGGCATTTTCACTTAAGCTCTGTTCCAAAGTTTGTAAGTCAGCTTTCTCCTTTTAAAGAGAGATATCAGGCTAACTAGCAAGCTAATGATTGATGTAGATTAGAGCATGATGTAGAGTGTGAGACTCATGGGTGGACTGGTGCAGCATCAGCAGTAATGTGACCCTTATACCGGACCAATTTTTAATAAACCAGGCGATTTAAAATTACCAGTCGATTTGGGTAGTGACCAAAAGAATGAGATCGCAGATAGAAGCGCCCAGAATGAGTGTCCTTGGTAGGGTGTCTGGGCTCAGCCCTAGGGTGAAGAGCTTGGACATCTGGAGGGAGCTTAGCGAAAAGCTGCTGCTCCTTCATGTCAAAAGGAGTCAGCAGAGGTGGTTCAGCCATTTGATCAAGATGGGAGATCGACACCTCTCTTTGGAGGTTTTCCAGGCACGTCCTACCAGGAGGACGCCCCAGGGAAGATGCAGAACTCGCTGGAGGGATTGCATATCTAATCTGGCCTAGGAACACCTCAGCCTCCCCGAGGAAGAGCAGGAAAGTGTTGCTCGGGTGGGGGATGTTTGGAATGCCCCACTTAGCCTGCTGCCACTGCAGCCCAAACCTGGATTAGTGGAAGAAAATGGGTGGATGGATGAATTGATGTCTTTGTATACATTGTTTCAGATTGTGCTTGATTAAGATCTGTCTTACTCTCCCATTACTGTTGTTGCTCCTGTTACGGTGGGAGAGGGAACATCTTTATCATTCTTATTGGTTTGTGCAGTCCGGTGACCTCATGTTCAATTCTAACAGCTCTACCCAACTTCTTGCAAACATCTGTGCTGGTGTGCAGAACCTTTCAGATCTTATTTTCCTCGTCGGGGCTCACTCGTCCACCAAGCAGAACCCGATTCAGTAAAATATGGCCTTTTGCTTGGTTTTGATCGTGCAGAACTCGCTGTGATCGCAGCTTATTTGGCCGAGACGCTGCTCATGCCTCTGATGTGACGTGACTTGTCTGCTTGGCTGTCTGCTGTGGAAAACATCCATATGAAACATGTCATCTGTCCTGTGCTTGTTACTACCATTTCCCCTGTCATGCGAGCGCTGCCGAGACTGATGGCTTTTTCAGATGGGACGATGTGCTACTCGCTCCTGACCACAGTCGGCCTACACTCCACCTTTTGATATCCTGCCATCTGTCTTCCCCTCTCTTGTTTACTCTGATATCCAGCCTCTCGTCTCCTTCTCCATCTCCCTTTCTCTTTCATTCACCAAATATCTGAGGGCTGAGCTCTCTTTAGAGCTGCACAGGGTGAGATTTTCATGTAGAAGTGGGGCTGAAAACCACCACAAACCCAAAATAACTGAGGCACATTTACCTCATGCCCAAATCAAATAGCCTGTCTTGTCTAGTATGCTCATACCAATATGTCTCCACTGAGGAGAAACAATAAATCAAAACTAGACTAAACCAAGAAGGAAACATCCTCTGTCTATAGTTTTTGGTCTTACTGTAAGGCTGGCTTTACATGACGAAACTTTTATGCAATTTTAGTTAGTTGAAACTTAGGTGAAACTAAGTAGCAATTGAGCTGCATGGCATAAAGCCCTCTGCAACACACTTGAAACTCACTCGCAACAGTTGCAAAACTCTCAACTTTGTGAAACTAGTTTAATACAAAACACAAAGCCAATCAAAATGCTGATAACATGTCATTAAACTATGATGCGGCATCATTCCAACTGATTTTACCTGAATGCTTTCTACTCGACAACTCACCAAACGAACAGTTTATTAGAACAGAAGACCTGCAGCTCGTCTCCAGCTAATCTTGAATACTACTGGACTGATCAGCCTGATTTCTTCTTACATTTTCTTTTTACATTCATGACTGTATGCTGAACGACCTCTATAATTCTTGAAAACCCTTCAAAACCTTTTTTTATGCCTCCACACTGGCATTCAGGCATTATGTTTTTGAGTGGGCATAATACTGTATCTCAAGAACTCCTGAGGGAATTTCTTCAAATGACCACTTGGACTCAAGGATGAACTAAAACATTTTTGATTGGTTTATGGTCACAGAAACCTCATGTCCAATCTGAGAAAGTAGTGGTAGCCTGAGTACCATATATGTGTCATCTCATATTGTAAAACATTCATATAAATATACACATCAATGAAACAGTATAATCAGTCAAATATTAGACTGAAAAAATTGTAAAAAACATAACAAACACTACAACACATCTCATTATTGCAATTGACCAATCATGTACATATTAGCATTAAGTAAAATGCATGTATAAAGATATGTGAACTCATCATGTGAAAATTTCCACAGAAAATATAAATTCTAAAAAATTAAATACCCCTCTGAATTCATAAAGAAGAACACAGCAGCAATTTGTCATTTAAGCCCCCAGGATACTCTGTCTGTAAATAGGCTTCTCTTTGCCCCATCTCCTCCCCTCCACATTGACTTGATCACCTCAATACCCATAAACCATAGACTGCGGACTCCATGGCCAACAGAATTAAAGCCCTGGTCCTCGTATGACGATCCAAAGTTGAAACAAGTTCGGACTGCGAGTGTTGAGGCAGTTTGATGCACGTCAGGATGCTTTCATTGCATCTTCTGCCATTTAGAACAACGGGTGTACTTCAAAACACGAGCGTCAGACGCCTTTAGTGCATTTTGGCCTTTGAAGTGCCTGAGTACAGGAGAACTCTGAGATCCTAATCTTCAATTCTCTTTTTGTTTTTCCCACATGACAAAACCCGCACAGAAACTTCAGTAGACAGACTACATACGTAGTCCAACGTGGGATTCTTCCTCAGTTTTTTGCCTGTGGTGGGATGTAAAAAGCAGTTCCCTTTAATCGTCGTATTTCAGTTAACACAGTTTAAACTAGGAAAATTTATCGGGGGAGGAGAGCTTTAAAAATGTGCAGGTTTGACATATACACTGTAAAAACAAAAAAAGTTGAGAAAACCCAAAATTTCAAGGCAAGGGACTGCAATAGATTTTTGACTTTTGAGCCCAACTCAGATTCAAAGAATATTAATTGAGGTGAAAGTAAATGTGAAAATATTCATATTTTCAATTAAAACAGTTTAGTTGTTTAGTCACTAAAAAAGTTCATCCAAAGAAGAAAAGTAAATTATCTCATCTAGATTACAGGTCAGAAAAACTTTTTAAAGTTTGTTTCAAAGCTTAAGAGTTTGTGTTTGAGACTCAAAACTCAAAGATCTACTGCAGTGTGTTGCCTTGAAATTTTAATTTGTCTCAACTATTTTCTTTTTCTTTTTTTTCTCTCTTTTTTTTACAGTGTAGATCTGTCATTACGAGTCTGTTTGGTAGCAAATATGGGAGGGTTAACAAACTCTCAGCCAACTTTGGGGTCAGTAGACAGAATATGCCAGTGTTTCCTGACCACATTTTTTACTGACTGAGAAACATTATATAACACGGTGGCTCTGAGGTCACACAAATACATTGCTGCCATTCTGAACCACCAGCAGGCAAAATGTTGACTGTAGCTTTAATCAACCAGCTGATGCTGTATGATGACCTGTCAGTGTGTCGGTGAGGACAAGGACACACACACAGTGTGATTATCCATGCATTGTGATATCTGATGCCTTTGAAAGAACATTATAGTTGTAGTGGGAATCCAAGTTGTGTTGCAGTGCATTTAAACTAGAACATACACATTTTAAGCACACAGTTTCATTCACTTTACCTCAAAGTAAACTTGACCGTAGGGACATGAAGACGATGAACTTTTCCTCTCTTTTGATTGTGTATCAGTAGATGTTTTACCTTGCTCAGTGTGTATTCCTGCCAGTGTAGATAAAGTGGAAAGTAGGACAGCTGACAGGAAAACAACTAGTCAGGTGACTTCCTTTCATCTTTTTAACAACTCTCTGTTGTACCTAAAGGTCACCGACTCCATGCAATCATGTCACATGACCTCTGCAACCTTTCTGACAGGAACACGTTGTTCCCAGAAACAGATTGATACTTGTTTCCGTGTACTTGCAGTCACTGTCCTGTATTCTGTTACAGTGGTGGCATTTTTTTGTTTAGCCTTGTAGACAGATCCATCATCCAGCTGCATCAATGTAAAATCATATCTGTACGAGAACCGTCCACAGCTCTCAGCTGACTAGTCACCAAACCTCTGACTGTATTATCCTGCGGCTGCGATAACCCAAAACCTTTTTAAAAAAATTCCAAATCACTCCTCATGGGGATGCAGCTGTAAGGCAGTCCATCGGCAGTCATGCGCTACAAAGTGAGTCTTGGCTGCATCTCCGTCTCCGTCTCGTGTTCAAAAGCCGCCTCCAATGAGTCTGAAAAACATTGTGTCGCCTAACACATAATCCACATCACAGGAAAATGGTGTTTGGTCCCCCGGCAGCGTGACATCACTCAGTGTTTCCCCTCCTTGACCTTTGTCAGATGCCAGCGCCGAGGGCCCAAGGGGGAGGGGTCTGCCGCTGAGCAGCGCGTGCCCGCTCAGATATATTCAATATCTCATATCTCTTCAGACGAATGAGAAACAACTGGAAGAAGTGCGTGCAGTGTTATGTGTTTTGTTGTTGCTGTTTACTTGTTAATGAGTTGTGATGGTTGGAGCTGTGGAACAGATGCTCTGCTTGAAGGAACACCAAGAACAAGTCCACAGGTCCATAACGGCGAAATCGCACAATATTCTGAAGTTTCCCCTCCGTCAGCTCCCTAAATGTTAACACTGTTGCCAGCGTTGTGTAAGGTTCAAGGTCTGTAGAACTTCATTATAGGTCCAGTAACACTTCTCAATCAGACGTTCATTACAGGGAGGCCTCATGGGGGAAAAAAAAATATGAACGGTAGTTAATGGTGAGAAAACAAATCATTTTTTGATCCTGTTTGAATTGTGTCATGAATTATACACATTATGTTTGTCAATTTAAGGACAAGACTGTCATTTTCCAAAGTTTGATCCAATGGGGACAGACTTTGCTTGTTTATAAATGGTTTAAAGTTAGTTCATTAATCAGGTCGTAAACACTTTATAAATCATTAATAAACAATTTTTAACATGTTATAACACTTTTTATGGCGTGGGTGAAATTTTCAGCAAGATCCAGTTACTACTAATTAATATTACTAATGAGTTACTAACATTTATAAGTGGCAAAAGGGCAGCGGTGGCAAATGTGCACATATTCTATACTCAAGTAGAAGTGCAGACAACTTGTGTAAAAACAGTAGAAGTACTGATCCAACTTCTTTACTCAAGTCTTTTACATCATTTTCATCTTGTTACATCATTTTATGTTGTTTTCGTCCTGCATTAAAACTAAAGTAATGAGTCTGTTTTGAAAAAAAAAAGATATACAGATATTTGTGTTAAAATGTAAGCAGTAAAAGTAAAAAGGTATTAGAAAATGAAATGCTCAAGTCAAGTACAGATACCTGAAAAATGTGCTGTACAGTAACTCAGTTGCTTCCCTCCTCTACAAAAGGGAGCCTTATTGTAAAGTGTAACACGGTGCATGCTGAAAATGTCAAGGTAGACAATGTTGACAAAACCTTCGTGCGTGATTCTGGTAATTTAATAAGTTCATTTGATATGCCAAATGAAACTTTTTGGTGTTTTATTAAGACATGGTGACGAAGGTTACATGAAAGTAACTTATGAACAAACGTGATGAAGCTGACAGGTATAAATGCTGCTGAGAGATAAGACAGAGTGAGCTAAGTAAGCGATGAGGCTAAACAGTACAGATAAATGTGGGCTCACTATTTGGCAAGCAGAAGATCACTGCTGCCCTTTTTATCTAATGTGTTGTAACAGCTTATTAATGATTTGTCTTTACAATTTAATTAATAACCTAATCATAAACTCAACTTTGTAGGTCTAACAGGAATAGTTTGGATTATTTGAAGTGGGGTTGTAAGAGGAACTTGTCCATATTAAGTGTATCAGCTACAGTAGATGGCGGTCAGCATGCCCCCAGTTTGAGAGAAGCAGCAGGAGTACTGGTGTAGTAACCTGAGCAATGTACTGCTGTGGGCAGGGTCAGCAGCAAAATGTATTTTAGCCACTTATATGTACGCTGTATTTTTTCTGCTTAACTTTGCCTTTTTCTGATGGGAAACTGCTGTTATATGAGTCAAACATGGCTGTCTCTAACCCAGCCCAACTCCTTTGACAAAAACATCAATTTTAGGTCACTAATAACCACTTTGTTTGTGTCTGTGTAGGTTCACAGTCATCCAGGTCATGGTATCCGTAGCAAGGTTTGTTGTAGGCAACTGGACTTCATAGTCATACTTCATACTTTGTTTGTGTTACTGCATAGTTTTGGTGTTTAATGAGGTTAGTTCAGATTCACAGAAATCACACGATAACACAAAAAACACTCCTGTGTTCTGTTTTTGCCAAGGGAGTCTGGTAGCTTTGGAGAGACCAATTCAAGTGCAGTCAGTTAATCACCATGTTTTTTTCTCAGTGGGCTTTACATTCTAAACAACAAATTACACCTTCTGCATCAGTGGTTCTGGTCATGACTCCCACAGAAAATCCCAAAAATTGGTCGGCAGCGCTGGTGCCTTGCATTTCTCTGATGGTGGTGCAGCTGTTGGACATTCAGGAGACCCACCTTCAGACAAGTCTTCATTTCCTATCCAGTGCCCAAAATGAAAAACAGGGTACAAATAAGAACTTGTGTGCAACAATTCTTTGACCCTCACAAAAAAACATACATACATAGTGCTAGTGGAAAACTGAAGAGCATTTTTAAAAAGTGTCCTGAAGTAATCTCATTTAAATTAGTTTCCATATTTTTAATAAGGACACTTTTGTTGCATCAACCAATGAAACATACTGCAGCAGTTAAAGTCTGATCTTTCCTGAGATGAGGCTTTATACAAACACGTACAGCTCAGCAAGAAAACAAAAGCTGAAACAAAAAGTAATGCAATAAAAAAAAAATGCAATAAGAAGCTAATAAAAGGGTGTAGTGGTAGCCTAAGTGTTGAAGACATATCCCATACAACTGCGAGATTAGATTCCAGCCCGGAACTTTGCTGCATGTCATCCTCCACTCTCGGAATTTCTTGTTCATCTCTGCTATCAGCTTTCAAATAAACACAAAAGCCAAATGCTTAAATATTTTTGGTAGGAAAAAAAAAAACTTTATAAAGAGGTACAATACAGCGCTGTGCCATCAGTGTCGGCTTGTTGAGGTAAATCCCACTAAAACATATTCTTCCTGATACTGACGGTATTTTTTTGTTTATTTACGTTTCATTTTCACTTCTTTCTGCATGTTTTCAGCTGTATTACACCAATATTTTTTTTCTCTTTAAATATCTCAAAACATTTTCAGTGGAGCAGTTATCTAAGAAACCCTAACCCCTAATAGAGCATCAGTTAGTATGGACAAAAGTTTCATAATTTTAGAAATGTCATAATTTAAAGATGAAGCTCAAAAATCTAAGCAAGTAATCCCTTACAATGCAACTATAATCCAATTATACATTTATGAAATATAATCTGGGCTGAAATGAGTCCCCTCCCAGAGTGAATGTGGTTGCTTTGCTTTGTGTTTGCACTGCCACATAAAATGTGCTTTGATCAAACCACTTTTCCAAAATGTCGGTTTTTCGGGAGCTGAGAAAAAGAGCCATCTTTTCAGCTTTGTGGCAGTGCGTTTTGCAGATGATCCAGTGGTTTGTTTGGCTTAAGAAATCTTAATAAAGAAAAGTCTCATAAAGGAGCTCTCCCTCCTTCAGTTACATCCAAACAAATTAACATTCGCCAAATCTGGAGATAAGTGGTTTTCACAGGACGGTGACGATTTACATTTTTTATTGAATTTGTCCTTTTTTTTCAGAATTATTCATGAGTGATATTAATTTAAATGAATATTTTCAAATCTCTATTACCCCCCCGCAGTACTGCAAAGTACCCCAGCGTTATTAAACCCTCATATGAAAGAAAACTTGCCCCTGAGGTTTCCCATACTGAGGTTTCACTGTGTCACTGCGCACTTTGATGATGAACTGATGATGAATTCCATCATCAGTGACACTATGGATTGCTTTTTCAATTAATCATTTACTTTTTACTTTAAACAGTCAAAAACACAATTACAGCTAAATACAATTATATTAAACAGGCTTCTTAAAAATAATTTTGCTAGGTAAGTTAATTTTCTGTTGATTGACTAATCAAGTAATTATTTGATCTCTAGCACAATTAAAATGATTAAGCCATTTGTTAACATATGTAGGTTTTTAGGAAGATGGCGCTGATAAAGTGGTCATAGCGATCCACTTTTTAACCTGTTTAAATCCACCTGATCAGCGGTGCACCGGATCAGGGTTAAGGTTTTGAGACGCCAGTGAAGCCACAAGTGGCCTCTTTAATGCTACACATAGATTACTTAATAGAAACAAGAAGCAAACTATTATTTTTTCCCTTCAGGTTTGAAGGTCGGTTGTGTTTTAGCCCCAAACTAAACGAGAACATTTCCACAAAGCATGTTGCCTTTAAAACGAGTCCTCATACATTTATTTTAGCCTCACAATTCTTCTGTTACGAGTTTTTTTTTTAAATTTAGATATGTCAGCGATCATTTTTAAAAAAAAAGGTGATTTTAAAGGGCTTTAAAGAAGCAACCAGATGTGGCAAAACTACACACATTCTTTATTTGGGTAGAAGTGCAGATACTTTTATTCTGAAATGTACTCTAACCCTAACCCTAACCCTTACCCATAAAAATAAAAAGTAGCCCTCTGAAGGACATTTCTATCGGCTGTTTCTGTGTAAAAACAAACTGCTCCTCACCTTTTCTTTGCTGCTGAGTCTCCCTCTGATCTTGTTAATATCTTTTATGTCATTTTTGTCTTTCATGTGTGATACACACTGATGCATGCACCAAGGAATCATCTGTTCTGTGTGTTACTGGTCCATCCATTTATGTTGAAACTGGTCTTGATTTTTGGGAGGGCAGTGTGCAATGATACGAAATGAAAGTAATCAATAATATGTTTTGTAAGGAGTTCCTGTTAAAATATAGAGAGGAAAAGTAAAAAGTTTACTTCTCCTTAAGGAAAATAATAAAGTATTTGTACTTAGTTACTTCCCATCTCTGGAAGCAACTGTCTTTCCTTGACAGCAGCCCTCTGATTTTGGTCTCAAATTGAATGAAATAAATCAATAAATTAAGCTACAAAACTGTTATTTATGTATCACCCATTGCCCCTGGTTTCATCAGATTGTGGGTTTGTGTAATTGCATCCATATCCACCCATGCTGTGTGTGCCATATAATCCCTAACAGCTTTAGTTTTCAGCTTGACCACTGTGCAATCTGAGTAACCACAGTAGGTTTTAACAGCCCACCTGAAGCTAATGCATGAAAGTAACCTGAGTTGGAGTTGGAGTGCAAAGCTCGAGCTAAAACTCTGTGTTACAGTCCAGTTCTGCAGCGCGCAACTCGCTTGTATGACTCTCTTCCTCCCCCACTATGGTTTTATCAAAGCAGGACCTGTTCACTTGGCTTTCTTTCTTTCTCCTTCAATTATCTATTTCTTTTGAAATAAATTCTGATTCCCTTCAGTAGTTTTCACAGCACTTGCTATATCGAGTGCTCCCTGCCTTCCCCCTCCCCTCCAGGTCCCCCAGAGCCTCACCCCCTGCTGCTACCAGCTGACGGGGAGAAAGGGAGGAAGAAAATAAAAGCAGGAGGAAAAAAAAAACAAGGCTTCTGGGAAAACAAACACTAGTCCGGTTTCTTGGCTGTCGTCTCTTAACCCTTTCAGTACAATCTGTTGAAAGGTGCTTCAGCAGAGTCATGTGTTATTCAGCAGAAAGATGTTGCATAAGTCAACGTTCGCGAGTGTAATCCTGAGGGATAAATGACAAACTTTCTTGTTTGTTTGTTTTTAATAGCATTTTCTTTTTTATTGCAAATACATATACAAAAGATTCTTTAAAGACAGTACAAATACATGGCAAGATCACAGAAGAAGAAACAAAAGAGTACTGGGAACATCAGTTCTTTGATATTGAGAGGAAAGGAAATGGAGCTTGCAGAGCAGAAAGGATGGACGGTCCCTCTGGTGATCGCACAAACAAAACAAAACAAAACAAAAAAAAAGCCAAACAGAAAAACTGAGATAACATTTTCCAGTTCTTTAGTTTTAAGTCCAACTCAAAGAAAATTCACAAATAACAAATAATCCGTACACATTTCGTTAGATAGTCCCCCCCAAACCCTCAGAAAAAGGCAAATACATAAAATAGACATTTACATACGATAAATAAACAAAACAAAAAAGACGATTACAGCGTGTACCATTTTGTCTAAGTACCCCCTGGGTTGAAAATTTTTTTAAGAAAAGAAAAGGGGAAATTATATGCCATCTACATTGCAAATTCATTAGTTATAAGAATAGTATGCAAAATAATTACTTTGAAATAAAATTAAAGCTAATAAATAAATAAAGTTTTTCAACTGGTTTTGACCAGAGAGGGGAGGAGGGGGTGTTTTGGACACCGGCATGGTGGGAGACTGCAGGCGGGGGGGCTCACCCAAGGGGGTCAAAGGTGACTTCCTGTAGCTGTCAAACACACGCTGTTGGGCGGTAAGCGTAATCTCAGCTGTGGCCATCACACACACACACACACACTCGCAAAAACACACGCACACGCATACAAAAAAGTTGGAGAAAATGTAAAAAATCCAAGGCACGGATGGTGGAAAGGGGCTGCAGGCAACCCCCGTCAAGACAGCACAGCATTGTGAAACCAGAGTGTCTCCCCTCATCTTCTGTATTGCCTAATAGCTTTCCGATGATCGTGACACATAACTCGAGGAAAAAAAACAAAAAACAGCTTAAATACAAACCATACTCGCTGAATGGCACAGAAAAGAGAAAAGCAACAACAAAACAAACGGAGATCCTTGTGTGAAGTCGAACAGAGAACCAGATACGGCACTACCAGGAGTGGTTAGCTGCTGAACGGTTTAAAATATAAAGCTTTTTTGTTTTTTTTATCTACAGGTAAAAAATAATTACCCCAAAACCCTCCCCGATCATCCCCACCCCAACATGGGCAGAGTTGGATCAAATTACTTTAAAATGTAGCCGGTTACGGAACTCAAATTACATGGCAACTTTTGTAATTGGTAATATAATCCATTGGGCTGCAAAAAAATACAATCTAATGTGAATACTACTTCAAAATGAAACATAAGAGTTGACATATTTTAAAGACGTAATAAAAAATATATTCAAGTAATCCTTGGCAAGGTAACGATAATCTAATTTCACATTCTTCAAATTTAATCTTGGGTGATCGTCGCTTATTTTTTGTAATCTGATTAGGTAATCCAATTTACATGTAATCCATTACCCCCCAACCCTGCCCATGAGTTACAAACTGCCAGCGTATGAAGGGAAAAACAAAACAAAAAGAAACATACACAGTACCTACTGAAATATCAACAATCAATAAGTCCTCACAGAGGATTTTCCTAAGTCTTTTCATCTCTCTAAAAATATATATAGTTTCTATCCAGATACAATAGCAAGGCACGACGTGAGCCAATCAAAAGTCCAGCTCTCCTCTTCTGCAAATTCAAGTGTCTGGTTCAGGGAGCAGCTCTGGAGGCGGAGCTCTCCCTGGGGTAAAGTGTTTTGGAGTGTGTGTGTGTGTGTGTGCTGTCTCTTTTCCCATGTCATTTTGTGTGTTGTCTCTCAGTCTCGGGGGCGGCG